>SJYC01111704.1:20-59328 GCA_006408675.1 Madoqua kirkii
GCTCGATGCTGTGCTGCAGGCGGAGCTTCCCCCGCACAGCCTCCTGCTGCTTGAACAGCTCCTTCAGGGGCTCCGCCAGCGAGGGTGGGGGCGCGATCTGTGGCCACAGGAGAGAGGGGCTCACTGGGGGCCGGGCGCTGCCCCAGCCCACGCGCCACAGTCCCATGATGCCAAGCAGGAGCCCGTGCCAGCTGGACGCGTCCCCAAGAGCAGGTGAGTGAGCCCCCCTTGCCCCAGGGGAGCTGCAGGCACCTGTGAAGAGGGCGGGGGGAGGCAGCAAGGGAAGCCAAGAACTGGGTGTCTGCAGCGCTGCCCTGGTGTGGTCAGGGCAGGGGACTGGTAGGGTCCCATCTACCACAGGCTTCACGCACCCCGAGCAACATGAGACGCACTGGGACGCAGCTGCCAAGAGGCGACACAAACAGGACAGTGGGCCTGCCCATCTGCCCAGGGTATAGGACTTGCTGGCCGCTTTGGCTACCTTTGAAGAGACACCGCCAGGCCAGAGAAGCCCACGGATGCCGGCAGCCACCCCCCCGGGAGAAGTCAGCGCTTCTGAGTCACACAGGAAACGTGCGGCCGTGACCACGGGCTGGAGGGGGCAGGAGGGAGGAACAGCTCCCAGCTGCAGACAGACCATCTAAAGGGCTGCACTTGAGGCCCGCACCTGAGGTACATGCTGTCTTCCAATCTTCTGGTTTAAAATTAGCTCAGAACTTGAAAAGGGAAACCCCAGCTGGGTCTCTGCAGTGCCTGCCTGCCCCCTCAGGGCCCAGGGCACCTGGCAGATGTTGCTGTCAGGGTCTTGGCCCTGAGAACCCCTCCTCCTGCTCCTGAGGGTGGAAGCCCTGGCCCACCTGTGGGGTGACCTGCTGTGACCCCGAGCCCTGCACCCCAGATAGGATTGAGCCTGGCACACGCGCAGGCTGCTGTGGGTGAACTTGGGTGGCAGGGCTACAGCACCCTCGGCTGTTGCCTGTTTTCTGGTTCCAAGTGTTCTACAGACAATCAGCAGAAAGTCCCTCTCCCTGAACAGAGATCCCAGGACAGGTTCCTGAACCTAGTGCCTCAGGCCTCAACTGTCTGAGGACAGGCCACACACGTGGGACACAGCCTGCCCTAAGCTTGATGGACAAAACAAGAGTAAAGCTGGGTTTTCTGCAGAGAAGGGGATGGCGTCAAAAAGCGAGGCAAGGTAGTGCTCATGTGTGAACAGGTGGCACCTGGGGAGCATCACGAAGCTCAAGCGGCCAGGCTCTGGCTGCGGGTGGAGAGGCGCCCAGGTGGGCTCTCACAGCCATGAACCCCGTGCCTGTTCCCGGGTGGGGGGCAGCCAAACATGGAGGACACGCTTCCCCAGAGGTCCATGTGGCAGGACCTGCCCACAGCCCAGATGCAAGTATGAGGATGGGACAAGGGGTATGCATGGCGGGGCCTGGATGGTCACAGCTGCACGAATGTGGGGTGAACCACGGCTCAAGGGGGCATGGGCCATGGAGGAGACGGCTGACAGGCAGGGTGGGGGCCTGTCTGGCAGGCCTGCTGGGTAGGGACTTGTCAAGGAGGCAGGAGCAGTGCCCTCCAGCCCCTGGGGAAGAGGGGTCTAGGGCTGGGCTCTGTAGAGGCCTCATGCTGTGGGAAGGGTGCAGAGGGGGCTGGGCGTGCCTGAGGCAGGTGGGCCGGGGTCCAAGCGCAAGGTCACCCGGTGGCTGTGGGGCAGGAGGCGACACTGGGCAGTGTCATGGGCAGATGGCTTGTGGCAGAGGCCAGCGCAGAGGGGGCTGCTCCCCACCTCTGGGGCGGGCACTCACCACAGGGATGTGCAGCTTGCTGAGTGGCTTGCCGTCCAGGAGGTAGGAGCCGGTGTAGGTGACGTACTCGGCATAGCACTGTGGCGCCTGCGGGCTGATGTAGCACAGGATTTTGCGCTTCTCCTCAATCTTCTTCCGGATCTGCAGATACTCAAAGTATGGGTTGGACCTGTCGCTGTGGTAAGGCTCAATGGCATCCAGCTTGATGGCGTCCACGATGGCGGCCAGCGTCTGCTGGATCACCTCACGTGTTTGCCGCGTGGACGTGTGCATCTGCTGGGCCAGCTGCTGGCTGGAGCGCTGGAAGCGGCGTTTGCGTGGGTGCTGGGCCTGGGGGTCGTCATCCTCAGAGCCGCGACCCTTGGCCCTGGGGGTGGGCATGGGCGTGGGCTCCTTTTCGGTGGGTGGTGAGCTCTGCTTGTGCTGGTTGGCCAGCATCTGGGCACGGGTCCTGGTCATGCGCTGAGGGATCTCCTCCACTTTGGGTGCCTTCGGGGCCTCAGCCATCGGTTTAGGTTCTGGTTCAGTGGATTCAGGCTGGACACTGTCCAGGGCCCCCTCGGGCCCTGCACTGTCCTGAGGGCCAGCCCCATCTGCCACATGGACCTGAGCCGAGCCATCCACAGGGGGATCAGGGGTGCTGTGGGGCGAGGCCGAGGGGTCTTGGCCCTCGGGCTCCTCATCTCCACTCCCTGGTGGACGCTGCTCTGAGAGGGCTGGTGTGAGCCCTGAGCCAGGGTGAGAGTCTTCAGGGGCTCTCCCCTCTGGCCCGGACCCTGCCTCTGCCATGGCCTCAGGCAGCGCTGCTGGCTTTGGCTCCTCTGGGGGCTCCGGAGCGGCTTCGGTGGGGAGCCGGGTGGCCGCCTGGTCAGGAGGCGACACCAGCTGTTGGTCAGCAGCTGCCCCAGCAGCCTCCCCATTGCCTGGGAGCACAGGGGGCCCCAAGGGGGTGTTCTCTGGAGGAATGAGAGGACTCTCTTCCACAGGCTCTGCTTCCACATCAGGAACATCCTTGGTCTGGAGAGGGAGCTCTGGCAGTGAGAAAGGCCCCAGGTCGAGGTCGTCCTCGGCAGCGGGGAAGGCACCGGGCCAGGGCACCGGCTCCACCTGGCCAAGCGCCGACAGGTTGTGACCACCTTCCAGGAAATTATTCTCCAGGGGCCCCAGTGCCTCCACCTGAGCCACGGCCGTCACACACGCAGACTCTGGGGGCACGTCAGGGGGCGCGTCAGGAAGGGACTTGCAGTTACTGAAGAAGGACTCCAGCCGGGAGGGAGGGGCAAACGGGGCCGACTCCTCGGAAGCGGAGACTGCGGCTGGGACTGCTCCCTCAGCCTTGTCCTTAGCGTCCAGTCCCGGCTCGGGGACCGGCAGAGGGTATGAGACAGGGGATGCTGGGTAAGGGGGCTCAGGATGGAGTGACTCGGCAGGGCAGAAATGTTTCGGGGACTCTGGGAACCTCTGTGGGGACTTCAGTAGGAGGTCCGACCCCACAGGCCAACTGGCCGTGTCACCAGGAGTGCCCCCAATAAGGGCAGGGGGCAAGCCCTGCTCTGCAGCAGCAGGATGCGCCCATTCGACCGGTTCCTCGTGATGACCGTGCTGAAGGGGCCCTCGTCCAGGGGCTCCAGGAAGCTGGGCTCTGGGGGGATGATGGCTGCAGTGGCCTGCTGGTCCTCCGTGGCATCCAGGGGGATGCCAAGGTCAGGGGGGAGGGCCCCCTCCATGGACGGGGCCAAAAGCTCATCTCTGTGTGAAGCGGGGGACTTGGCTTGTAAACCAGTGAAGGCGCCCTCTGGGGAGGGGGTGAGGTTGACTGTGGCCGCAGGTGGGCAGTGCAAGGTGTCAACTTTGGGGGAGGACATGCCGTAGTCCGGGGAGTAATACCCTGGAGACAGGCAGGCAAACTTCTCCGCGGGTGCTGGAGGGCCAGGGGCCTTGTCCTCGGGGTGCTGTCCTGGTGAGCTGTAGCTGGGAGCAGCGGGGACGCTCTGCTGTCTGAACAGCTTGTCCCCAAGGCCAAACTCCTCCTCGGGGGTCCTCCTGACGTCCACAGAGACCGAACGGTAAAGGTTCGTGCACAGCGGCCTCGTTGGTGTCTGGCCTGGGGTTTCTGAGATCCCACTTGTGGCCACAGAGAACCTATCAAAGAAAGAGGGTGAGCAGGCGCTGGCAGAAGTGCTGGACATTGGCTGGGGATCCGTGCAGTCGAACATGAGGTCAGGGTAGTCGTCAGCGCTGCAGGACGGGGTCCGGGGTGTGTGCATGGCCTCCTCGTAGCTGGGGCAGGACACTACCGAGGCGGGGGTGGGGACCCCAGTGGGCCGGCCATGGTCAGGCCTGGGGGACGCAGGCAGGACCTCTTTCATGTGGGGTCCTGCCAGCCAGTCCCGGGGGTCCACTCCTAGTCCCAGGTGGGGCTTGTTCTCAGTGGCGGGGGCAGGAGGAATGGACTCCTTAGGTTTTCTGTCCTTTGGGGTGAGGTCGGGCCCAGGTGGCTTCTTGGGCGGGCCGTCCAGACTCTTCTTGCGTGCGTCCTCCGTGGGCCGTGCCTTCTCCTTGAGCTTGGGGTCCCCGGAGCGGTGCCGCAGCTTCTCCATCTGCCTCATCCTTCCTTGTGCCGTTTGTGCCGCTCCTCAATCTCCAGATCCTTCTGGGACAGCATCCGCTCGAAGCTAGTCATCATCAGGTCCCCGTCACCCAGAAGCTTCTCCCGGGGCCGCACATCTTTCTTGCCCGGGTCTCTGGCGGGAAGCAGCTTGTCATTTCCGTTGCTGAGCTTTGCGGGGTCTCCCTTCTCCTTCTCGGGATTCTCCTTGGTCTTCTCCTTCAGCCTGGCCTCGCCGAGCTTCCCGCCCTCGTCCTTGGCCTTGTCTCGGAAGGCGCCGGGGCCGGTGTCCCTGGCCGGGGGCTTGGGGTCCTCACGATGGTGCCGGTGCCGCTCCTTGTCCTCCCGCCACCGCTCGCGGTGCTTCTCCCGCCGCCGCTTCTCCTTCAGGAGGTTGAGGGCGCTGGAGCCATAAGGCCGCAGCTCCTTCTCCACCTTCTTGGGGGGCTCTCTTTCAGGATCATTTTTCTCCTTCTTTTCAGTAGAGAACAACTCGATGGCTTTATCCAGCTCATCCTCTGCGTCAGCCTTGGAGCTGTAGGAGGCGCCGTAAGCGTCGCTGTCCAAAAGCTCCTTCTCGTACTGGCTGGCGTCCTTCCGGCTGCCTGTGTCCTTGTAGTCCTCACTCTTGTCCTTCTTCTCGAGCTTGTCCTTCTTGCCCCGCTCTCGATCGTGGCTCTTCTTGGAGGAGGATGAGGCGTGCCGGTGCCGCTCCCTCTCCCGCACCCGCTCCTCTGGGGGCTCCGGGAAGGACACGTCCAGGAGGGCGCTGAGGCTGGGGTCCTGGCCGCGGTCGGGGAAGCCGTCGGAGGATGCCTCACTGGCCTTGTCGTTGGAGTCCTCGCGGAAGTCCTGCAGGGCCTCCTCCTCCAGCCGCTCCAGCAGGCTCTTCTCCGCCTCAGCGCCCTTGCTGGCCTTCCTCTCGCGGCCCTGCTCGCGGTCCGGCCTCTCCCGGTGCCTGGTCTTGGCCTTGTCCTCCACAGGGGGCCTCTTCTCTCCCTTCTCGGGTGGCTTCTGCTTGCTCCTTTGTCCTGCACGGAGTCCACAGACGTGCGGTCCTTCCTGTCCTTCTTCTCCTTGTGCTTCTCGAAGGTCTTCTCCCTCCTGTCCTTCCCCCCATCTGCAGCCCCCTTCTCCTTCTTCTTCTCCTTCATCTCTTTGTCCTTCTGCTTCTCAGCATGGGCTTGCCTGTCGGCTGAGTGCTTCCGGTGCCGGTCAGGGGGGTGCAGCTCCCGCCCGTCGTCTCTCTCGGGGGGGCCATCCCCCCGCGCCTCACTCGCCTCCCCAACTTTGAATCCGCTCGCTGTGTAGTCATCTTTCTCATCTTCACTTTCATCTGTGAAGATATCTGCAATATACCAGCTTTTCTCTTTGCCCTTTTTCTCGTCTTTTTTTTCGGAGAAGTCCTCGGAGAGGATTCCAGGGAAGGCCTTCTCCCGTTTGTCTCTGCCTTGGTCAAGGGACGCCTTCCTCTCCTTGTCTTTGCTGTGCACGTCTTTATGCTTTTCCTTGGCATCTTTTTTCTCTTTAAAACACTTATCAAACTCTCTGTCCCTCTGACATTTCTCAAGGATGAGTTTTTCACTTTTGTCCTTGTCGCTGGATTTATCCTTGTGCTTCTCCAGCTTCAGCTTCTCCTTCTTCTCCTTCTCTCTCCCCGGGTGGTGCCTCTCCCAGGGCTCCAGGCTCTTCCCAAAGTCACAGCCGTACTCCTTCAGGTCCTCCCTGTGCACCTCCTCGGGCTTCACGCGCCCATCTCTCCGCTCCTTAGCAGCCTCGGGGGGCTCCTTCCGGTCCCGGCTGCCCTCTGTGGACTCGCGCCGCCGTTTGTCCTTCTCACAGAGAAAGCTGGGGATGGCCCTGTGCCTGTCGGCCACGTGCTCTCGCCGGCGCTCCAGGCCGTCCCTGTCCTTCTTCCGAGAGAAGATGTCCCTGTCACCGCGCTTCTCCCGGGCCTTGCTCTCCCGCCTCTTCTCCTTACTGTCCTCCTTCACCGTCTCCAGGATCAGCCTGGCCACAGAGTCGCTCTTCATGTCCCTGTAGTCTGTCACTGGGGAGTCCCAGCTGTCTTCCCCCTTGAAATCGAAGGAGGAATCTGACAGGTCCGAGAACCAGCGATCCTGCTGGTCGTCAGAGAGACTGAACTTGGTGTCTTCATTTTCTAGAAACTGATTTTTGTTACAGTACTCGTCAAAAGCAGAGTCCTCCCGATATCCTTTTTCTTTTCTGAGTTTTTCTTTATCCTCCTTGAAGATCTTCTCCTTCTCTTTGGGAACTTTTTCATCCTTAAAGTCATTCTTTTTCTCTAACTTTGAGGGCCTGTCTTTGGACTTCTTCTTTCTTTCCTCTTTGTAGAGCCGCAGCTTCTCCTCTTTAGGAGACTTTTCCTTCAGCAGCCTCTCCTTCTCGGCCTTGTTTGAACGGTCCTTCTCCTCCCGGAAGGCCCTGCCCCCGTCCTTGTTCAGGTCCCTGATTCTCTTCAGCGACTTCTCCTCTCTGGAGACCTTGATCATCTCGTCCTTAAAGAGCCAGTCTTTTTCTTCTGACTTCATCTTGCTGAGCTTCTCCTCTTTCTTGCAGTGGTCTCTCTCATGCTTCAGGCCCTTCAGCTTGTTCTCAGCGGGCACGTCGTCCAGGAGGATGGCCTTGTCCGCCCTCTGCTTCGAGTCCTCGTACTCGTAGGTAAAGCTCTTCAGCTTTAGTTCCTGGCTGACAGAGCACAACCCCTTCTCCTTGCTTTTGTGTTTATGTTTAGTCTTGTGTTTCTTGACGACTTTGCCCTCCTTGTCCAGCTTGGGGATGGCACCGTCCCCGCTCGGGTGGAAGGAGTTCTTCCTGTCGGGTAGCGTGCCCTGCAGGCCAGCCCTCTTTTTGTGCTCCTGTCTCTTCCTGACTGGCTTCAGTGACTCCACGCTGGAGCCTTCGGAGGAGCCATCAGACTCACTGCTCAGTCTTGTCCTGGTGGAGTCTGATAAGGAGCTGACCTCGGACCAGGCAGGAGAGGAAATGGTTTTCCAATTGTCTGTCCGCCAATGCTTGGCGTGTGGGTCTGCATGGCCGGTATTAAGGACGCCTTCCTCTCCTTGTCTTTGCTGTGCACGTCTTTATGCTTTTCCTTGGCATCTTTTTTCTCTTTAAAACACTTATCAAACTCTCTGTCCCTCTGACATTTCTCAAGGATGAGTTTTTCACTTTTGTCCTTGTCGCTGGATTTATCCTTGTGCTTCTCCAGCTTCAGCTTCTCCTTCTTCTCCTTCTCTCTCCCCGGGTGGTGCCTCTCCCAGGGCTCCAGGCTCTTCCCAAAGTCACAGCCGTACTCCTTCAGGTCCTCCCTGTGCACCTCCTCGGGCTTCACGCGCCCATCTCTCCGCTCCTTAGCAGCCTCGGGGGGCTCCTTCCGGTCCCGGCTGCCCTCTGTGGACTCGCGCCGCCGTTTGTCCTTCTCACAGAGAAAGCTGGGGATGGCCCTGTGCCTGTCGGCCACGTGCTCTCGCCGGCGCTCCAGGCCGTCCCTGTCCTTCTTCCGAGAGAAGATGTCCCTGTCACCGCGCTTCTCCCGGGCCTTGCTCTCCCGCCTCTTCTCCTTACTGTCCTCCTTCACCGTCTCCAGGATCAGCCTGGCCACAGAGTCGCTCTTCATGTCCCTGTAGTCTGTCACTGGGGAGTCCCAGCTGTCTTCCCCCTTGAAATCGAAGGAGGAATCTGACAGGTCCGAGAACCAGCGATCCTGCTGGTCGTCAGAGAGACTGAACTTGGTGTCTTCATTTTCTAGAAACTGATTTTTGTTACAGTACTCGTCAAAAGCAGAGTCCTCCCGATATCCTTTTTCTTTTCTGAGTTTTTCTTTATCCTCCTTGAAGATCTTCTCCTTCTCTTTGGGAACTTTTTCATCCTTAAAGTCATTCTTTTTCTCTAACTTTGAGGGCCTGTCTTTGGACTTCTTCTTTCTTTCCTCTTTGTAGAGCCGCAGCTTCTCCTCTTTAGGAGACTTTTCCTTCAGCAGCCTCTCCTTCTCGGCCTTGTTTGAACGTCCTTCTCCTCCCGGAAGGCCCTGCCCCCGTCCTTGTTCAGGTCCCTGATTCTCTTCAGCGACTTCTCCTCTCTGGAGACCTTGATCATCTCGTCCTTAAAGAGCCAGTCTTTTTCTTCTGACTTCATCTTGCTGAGCTTCTCCTCTTTCTTGCAGTGGTCTCTCTCATGCTTCAGGCCCTTCAGCTTGTTCTCAGCGGGCACGTCGTCCAGGAGGATGGCCTTGTCCGCCCTCTGCTTCGAGTCCTCGTACTCGTAGGTAAAGCTCTTCAGCTTTAGTTCCTGGCTGACAGAGCACAACCCCTTCTCCTTGCTTTTGTGTTTATGTTTAGTCTTGTGTTTCTTGACGACTTTGCCCTCCTTGTCCAGCTTGGGGATGGCACCGTCCCCGCTCGGGTGGAAGGAGTTCTTCCTGTCGGGTAGCGTGCCCTGCAGGCCAGCCCTCTTTTTGTGCTCCTGTCTCTTCCTGACTGGCTTCAGTGACTCCACGCTGGAGCCTTCGGAGGAGCCATCAGACTCACTGCTCAGTCTTGTCCTGGTGGAGTCTGATAAGGAGCTGACCTCGGACCAGGCAGGAGAGGAAATGGTTTTCCAATTGTCTGTCCGCCAATGCTTGGCGTGTGGGTCTGCATGGCCGGTATTATGCTTCTGGGCGGTGGAGCTGCCGTGGGATGAGGTGGAGGAGGCGGACAGGGAGCTGAACAGGGCGGGGTCCTTCAGCACCAGTGGGGACTCCTTGAGGCAGCCTGGGCTGCCCACCGAGTCCCCGCCATCCTCACCACTTTCCGAGGACTCGCTCTCAGACTCAGACGAGCAGAACGTGTCACCCCTCTTCCCAAACCGAACTTCTTTGCCCTTGATCTCTTTCTTTCGCTTCTTTTTCACCTTATTTCTTTCCTTCTGCTGCTTGCAGTTCGAAGGCTCCCGGGTCTTGTTGCCGGGCAGCATGGTGTGGGCTGAGAGTCTCAGCTTCTCCCCCGCCCCCACGGCGACACCGACGTCCTCCTCATCAGACGTGTCCGAAGGATGCGATGAGACGCCTTCTTTGGTGCAATCGTGCTATTTTTAGTGTAGCTTTTCACTTCCATTTTGGGTATAGAAATAAAACTATTTGACTTGGCTTCTCTTCTGTAGTCCTTTTTCAGTAAGTGTTTGTCGTCCACTGGAGGGGTTCTGTCCTGCTCGTCATCCTCGTCAAACTCATACTCGTCCTTGACTGGGGTCACGGTTTTCTGCGGCTCTGGATTCTTGGCCTTGTGCTTTAGGCCCTTCTCAAATTCAGAGTCTGTGTTATTGCCGTCGACCGAGCTGGAAGGTGCGAATGACGGGGCATCCTCCTCCTCCTCCTCGGAGCTCTCTGCAGGAACAGGGAGAAAGGAGGCAGGGGCTGTTCAGGCAGGGGCAATGGCAGTGGCAGACAAGCCCAGAACTTGAGTAACTTAGGCTGGCCCTGGGCCAAGTGGCCAGATAGGGGTCTGCACAGACAAGGGGCTGGAGGCCTTGCACCAGAGCCCCCATCTGGGGTTGGGTGCCCTCATAGTCTGGAAGCTCCCATCAGCACCGGGCATCCAAGCAGGCTGCCTGCAGTGAAACCACCTCTCGTGCCCCACCGCCTTCCCTGCTCCACCTCCCCCCCCAACCCCAGCACTGACCAGCTGAGCTCTCCTCGCTAGACGTGTAGGTGCCCTTGCCCAGAAGCAGGTTCACCATGGTCGGGGAGCTGGCCACCTTCAGCGGTGTCTCGCCCTTCCTGTTGCTCTGCTGAGGGTTCCCTCCGTACCGGAGCAGCAGCTTCACTACCTATGTAGCAGCAAGAGGCACGTCAGGGACGTGAGGAACGTGGAACAGCCACACCAGCGCCTGCCCACAGGGTCTGAGCACAACCAGGCCGAGGGCTACAGGCTATGCGTGCTGCCCACCGGGCCTCTCCCCGCCACAGACGCATCACACAGGTTCCTAGTATTTAGTTCAGAGTTTTGTATTGGGTAAGGGTGGGGTGAGGGGAGCTATTACAGAGTAGGGAAAACAAAGACCAAGCTTCCACAGCAGGTGTATTTCATGTTTTTTTATTTTAAAAGTAAGACTGCCTGTTTCTAGTCTGTGCCCAGGACCGCTGAACCCAAGGGCAGGAAGACCTTGATTTGTCATACTGTATAGAGATGAAGGCCTGTGATGCACCGAGCAAGTCTATTGGCACCATTTCCCTGAGGGCATTTGCTTCCTTGGTGTCTCTGTGTTAAATTTTGGTGATTGTCACGATATTTCAAACCATCATGGACCTGAGTTTGAGTGAACTCTGGGAGATGGTGATGGACAGGGAGGCCTGGCGTGCTGCGATTCATGGAGTTGCAAAGAGTCGGACACAACTGAGCGAATGAACTGAACTGAACCAGCAAAAAGATCATGACTAGCTGGAGATGCAGATGACAGTTACATTTTTAGTAATAATGTATTTTTCTCCTTTCTTTCAGGGCCTGCCATGCCTCATGTGGGATCTTAGTTCCCTGACTAGAGGTGGAACTCCTGCCTCCTGCCAAGGAAGCATGGAGTCCTAAGCACTTGACCTCCAGGCAAGTCTGGGAATAAAATACTTTTTAAGTGGGGTGTAGTTAATGCTTTACACTCTTTTTTGATGTGGTCCGTTTTTAAAGTCTTCATTGAATTTGTTAAGATTTGCTTCTGTTTCTGTTTTTCTAGGCTGTGAGGCATGTGGAACCATCACTCCCTGACCAGGGACTGAAGTGGCGTCCCCTGCATTGGAAAGCCAAGTCCTGACCACAAGCAAGTCCCCTAGTTGATATGTCTGTCTTGACCAACAAGTGCAGGTTGCTCAGAGACACTACTGTTGCACACCCAACAGCGACCATCCAGTGCAGACAGTATTGAGGTGCATCAGGAAACCGCTGCTCCATTGCAACCCTCACTCCACTCCGGTGGCCTCCCCTAGATGGCTGGACAGGGGAGAGCAGTAATTGCATCTCCACTGCGGAAGCTCCCCTGCCCTGGGGACAACCACCGTGGACAACCCTGGGGCCAGAGGCTAGGCTCCAGGGCCGTGTCCTTGCTGTCTGTCAGCTGAGAGCCAGCCACCCCAGCCGCTGAAGGCCACCATCTTCCCAGCACTATGGGCCCTCCCTCTAGGACTAGTGATGCAGGCCAGTCCCCTTCACATGGAGAACGGGTCTCTGCTGTCCACACCCTTGTCCACCTGTACACTCCAGGGTCACTTCCCATCTCCTGGTCTTCCAGCTCGCCTCTACAGAGGCCTCCACCATCCTAAGGCCCCGTGTATGTAGTTAATGCTTTACACTCTTTTTTGATGTGGTCCGTTTTTAAAGTCTTCATTGAATTTGTTAAGATTTGCTTCTGTTTCTGTTTTTCTAGGCTGTGAGGCATGTGGAACCATCACTCCCTGACCAGGGACTGAAGTGGCGTCCCCTGCATTGGAAAGCCAAGTCCTGACCACAAGCAAGTCCCCTAGTTGATATGTCTGTCTTGACCAACAAGTGCAGGTTGCTCAGAGACACTACTGTTGCACACCCAACAGCGACCATCCAGTGCAGACAGTATTGAGGTGCATCAGGAAACCGCTGCTCCATTGCAACCCTCACTCCACTCCGGTGGCCTCCCCTAGATGGCTGGACAGGGGAGAGCAGTAATTGCATCTCCACTGCGGAAGCTCCCCTGCCCTGGGGACAACCACCGTGGACAACCCTGGGGCCAGAGGCTAGGCTCCAGGGCCGTGTCCTTGCTGTCTGTCAGCTGAGAGCCAGCCACCCCAGCCGCTGAAGGCCACCATCTTCCCAGCACTATGGGCCCTCCCTCTAGGACTAGTGATGCAGGCCAGTCCCCTTCACATGGAGAACGGGTCTCTGCTGTCCACACCCTTGTCCACCTGTACACTCCAGGGTCACTTCCCATCTCCTGGTCTTCCAGCTCGCCTCTACAGAGGCCTCCACCATCCTAAGGCCCCGTGTTCAGAGGCCTCTGACTGCTCTCTAACAACAAGTTTAAAGATGAGCTTACAAATGCAGGCCTCATTTCGTGTATACCTGCCCACTGCCCCGGGGATATTTTTAGCAAATCCTAGATATTTCATGAGTTTTTCAGCCTATTTCTCTAAAAGGGCTCTTAAAGAAAAACCCCCTCTTATCTTCCCTAAAGTGTTACTTAATTCCTTACGTCAGCACTCAGGTGTCCGCAGAAGCTTTGGCATCTCGAGCCCAGAGCCCTTCCCAACCTCTCCTGGCACCCATCCCCCTGGCCCCTGCCAGCAGCGACCAGCAGGGCCACTACCAAAGACCAGATGTCACCACCATCACGCTTGCTTGCCGTCTCTAGACAGGGGACTTTTCAGGACACTGTGGTGTGGAAGTAGCCAGACCCTCACCTACACGTGTGTCTCCAGTGCTGGCCCAGCACCCCAGGGGCTCATAGCTCCTGGCTGGTCACATGGGTCACCCCGTGTGGCTGCACCTGTCCAAGATGCCTGGTCTGACAGCACAGGGATGAGGACAGAGCTCCCATTCTGGGGCTGGCCCCTCAACCTTCTAACATCCAACCATACCTGTGTGGCCAGAGCAGGACCCTGACACACAAGCCATAGCAGGTGTGCAGAAAGCTGGGCTGAGCTGGGGTCGGGGGTGGTCGCCCTGCCACCAGGAAGGAGAGAGACCAGGAAGCTGCAGCAGGCCCACCCGGGGATCTGCGGGGAGGCACCCACCTTGTAGTGCCCGTTGTTGGCAGCATCGTGCAAGGGTGTGTCATCATCCAGGCCCTTGGTGTTCACCTCCGCACCTGCAGCCAGCAGCTGCTTCGCAACATCATAGTAGCCCCGGTTACAGGCCTCATGCAGTGCCGTCCAGCCTGGAAACAGACACTCAGCACGTATGTGACTTAACCCTCAAGGCCACTTCCACCTCCGGCGGCACTGGAAACTCTAAGGATGGGTGCCCTGCCTGGGTATTCTTTCCTGGGGCACCTCTGGGTTGCCCATGATCACTAGCAGTTAACCCTACAGACTAGGGTGAAGGGTCCAGACAGGTGAGCAGTATCATCGTACAGGAAAGCAGAGAAGGCCGTGGGTTTAGACAGGCCTCTGTGCAGCAAGCCACCCCAGGGACTGGTCCCAGGGTTTTGGAAAAATTCAAGGTAGCACCTCTTAAAATATCAATATTCCTAAATTAGGTTTGGATCAGACATGTGGGGATCATGCTCAGCAGGTTCTCTGGGCGCACAGGCGAAAGAAGAGGGTGCTGTGTCACAGTCTGCCCTGGTCCTACCCTCCGAGCGCTCACCTGCAAAGTCCTTGACGTTGACATCTGCCCCCTCACTGTAAGCTCCTTGATGCGCCGGGCGTCCCCCCGGATGGCTGCCCGGTGCAAGCGGGTCTCCCCACGCTCATTCCTCTTGTTCACTTTATCTTTGGTTTTTGAGGCAGAGTTGGGCGTCCCCTTCTGACACACTGTCGACTGGGAGGGGTGCTTTGGTGTCATGTCCACTGCAGGCCAAGGAGAGGATGGCAGAGGTTAGCAGGCAGAATCTGCCACCATCCAAGGGAGGGCCACCCCCAGCCCTGGACCTCCTGGGCTCACCTGGGCTGTTGGCGGATTCCTCGGCCGTCATCTGCATGAGCAGAGCCACCTGCTGGCGCTCAGAGAGAGGGTAGCCGGCGCGGATCCCAGACAGCCCCATGCCGAAGAGCAGCCCGGCCTTGCGGGTGACGGGCTCCTTCCTGATCCGCTTCCGCTCAGGACCCTGCTTCTCTGTGAGGCGTGGGGGAGAGAGGGGACACTTCATGCCACGGAGCCCTCGACCCCGGAGCCTCACCTGGCCGCGCGGGAAGGGAAGGGACAGCTGGCGGCACGCGGGCCGCCTGGCATCACCTCTTCCGGCAGTAACCGTGCTGGGGACACGATTCCAACACCTCTTTACCAGCCACTGAAGCCAAGCCTGGCCCCCACCGACCATCCACTGCTCCAGGTGCCTCCCCAGACCGTTCCCTGCACGCCAGGCGGCGGGATGGCCGACCCGAGTCCCCGCTCACACAGGACGGGCCTCGGTCTAGCAACTGCTCGCGCCTGTGGTCCAGGGCCTCCGCCCCACCCGCCTCCAAAACAGTTCAGATGTAAAATGCAAACACAGTTTAGAGACCCATGGAGAGGTCAAGGCTGACTGGGCGGTACTGTACCTTTCTTCTTGCTTCTAGGAGCCTCCATCTCATGCCATGGCGCTTCGAGGAGCGAACCAGCCTTGCAGTACCACGGCGTGGACTGAGCTGGAGGCATCTAAAGGCATCAACACAGAGCACTAACAAGATACGGGGCCAGCCCGGTGCCCCTCAGCCTCCTCACAACAGCACTGCGCTCCTCGGGCCCCTCACACACACCCTGGTGGCCGCAGACAGCCACAGTGCCCGTGTTTCTCACGGGGCAGGGGCGATGGAGAGAAAAGCACTCCGACTCCTGGGAGCAGAAGCCCAAAAAACAGCTCGTGGGAACTGGGGATCCACCAAGTCTCAGATCCCTCCCCTGCATCCCTGTGTGTTCTGGGGGAGCCCCTGTGTGGGGTACCCTAGGTCATGGGGTGCAGACCACAGGGTCGCCACTGGGGGCCACACTTGAGAGGTTCTCCCTGCAACCCTGGGCTGGGCCAGACCCCAGACAGAGGCAACGTCGCCACTCCCAAAACCACATACCTTTACTGCTCACCACCTTAGGCCCTGCAAGTATATCACTTTCCATGTTCTTAAGAGTTTTCACTGCTACTTCCTTAAACTGCTTGGTTATAAACACTATAGCCGTGACTTGCTGACAGTGCTCATCTTACGTCTCTTATGTGATCACTCCCCAGGCCACCCCACCAACTGCTGATTTTTAACCAACCCACAAGGCAGAGGCCCAAGAAAGGAAATTCAGAAAAGACGCTCCTTATCATTGACCAAGAGCCCTGCTTCCCCACAAGCTGTGAAGGCAGTGAGAAGGGGGCGGCGCAGGGGACCCGGCCTTGCACCGAACACGGCTGGCAGAGCAGGGACCTGGTGGCTCCAAGGAATCCTGAGAAGTGAGGCCATGGTGGATGGCAGTCAAGCTGCAGGGCCCGGCCCAGAAGCTATGCCACAACTGAGCGGTCACACGGATCTGTCTGGGCGCAGCCTCACAATGTGGAAGGGAGGCCCTGGGTGTCAGAACCCCTGAGCCCCGCCCCCTGGGAAGGGCCTCAGACAATCGAGGTGTGTGGCCTCCCAAGGGCTGCTGCCAAGGGACAATGCAGACACGAATTCCCCAGAGACAAGAACAGAAGCACAGCCTCCCACCAGGCTGCCCTGCCAAGTCCACAAGGTCACCCTGGAAGCACACAGACCAGCACCACTCCTCTTCCGCTGCACAGAGGTCTTCGGGACAGACGCCGTGCCCATGATTGTAAGACACCAGAGGAACCTGGCAGGAGGGCCACAGCCGACTCTGTCTTCAAGTGGCTGTCTGCAGGCAGTGACACCCAGGGCCAGGGGTGCACCTCGAGGGCTCCACCTGCACAGCTGTTAGTGGCAGCTGAGAAGCACCTGCTGCCCAGACACTGACCCAAGCTGCAGGGCAGGGCCCTGGGGACCCAGGCCTGCAGTCTCAGGAAGAACGAACGCCACCCACAGGTAGACCAAGCACAAGGCAGGCAGGCTCCCCACCCTCGGGGATGGGAGAGCAGGAGATCTCACCCCACAGGTGGAGGTTTCCCAAGGCTTAACACAAAGAAATCCCTAAATGTAACGCCATCTCCTGAGATGCCGGCTTCTCCACACTGAAGTGCAGTTTTTTCTACAGGCGCAGCGGGTGCCAGTATCTAGAGGAGCCCACGTCTGGCTGGGCTGCGAGTCCTGGATGGAGTGGGCACCCCCAGAAACTTGGCCACAGAGGAGTGGAGGCTGGGGTGCTGGTGCTGTAGGAGGGCCCACCTGCCTGACCGCCATGTCCTGTCAGCACACGCCCACCCCAGAAAGACCTGCAAAGCCTCCTTCCTGCCCCGTACGACGACCACAAGGACACGGCAGAGGAAGTGTCCCAGGCAGTGGCCACTCCCCTTGGTGTTCTGCTATGGTTTTGTTTCTTACGTCCAACCAGAAGCAAAACAGAACCTACAGAAGCTCAGACGGCAGGTGCCAAGTTAAGAGACATGGATACTGACAGGTGCGTGTGAGCAGCAAGGGCAGGCCAGGGAGTGATGTGAGGGGGCTGGAGGCACCATGCCTCCCTTCTCTGGAGACATGCCCCTTCCTAGGCTGATGAGGGGGTGGTCTCGTGAGCTGAATGTCCCCTCACCACTAGGAAAGTGCGACTATGTGACTTGGCACCCTGATTCTCAAGCTTGGTCATCTTGCTGGTCCTCTGTGAAGTCGGCGCAGATTTATCGTCTCTTCCTGGGACGTGGTCACCCAGCTGCAGCGGCAGGGATTCCAGCAGCCCTCAGGCCTTCGCTGGTGTCCCCCTAAGAGGCCTCTGGAAGATGGCGCTGCTCCCCCACACAACTGCCCAGCTGGGGCTGTGGAAAGAACAGCCCTGAGCACCTCTGTTTCATAACCTGGCATGCAGAGTTGTGCTCCCTGACCCCAGCAGAACTGACAGCAAGGACGCAGAGTTTAGGGGAGAAGACCCTGTGAAACCAGGGCCACCTCTGGTTTTCAGGAAAGCTCTGCAGATGCCTCCGCCTCCACATCCCCTGGTTCTACCTGACACTCTTGGGTGGGCTGCTCTCACACCTGCACAGCCACTGGGCGACCATGTGCTCTTCCAGAGCCGGGCTGGACGCCCCAGCTCCCTGCTGCGCCTCAGCGAGGGTGCCAGCACTGGGAGGGCTCACCCCCTGCTGCCCGTGTGGCTTCCCAGTGCGGGAGCCCTGTCCTCTCCGGGATGCCGTCTGATCTCAAGCCAGTTTCCCCATGCAGCCCCTCCCTCTGCTGCCACCTGGGGGTCTGTCCTTGCTTCCACCTCTCCAGACAGAGTGGACGACAGCTGTTTCCAGCAGAGGCCATCCTGCAGGGGCAGGATGGCACGAGCCTGGGAGACGCACAGCCCCTGAGCGAAGGACGGCGTCCTCCGGCCCAAGGTATCATACAGCAGGCAGGCTGTCCTTGGCCTGTCGCTGCCATCAGAGGCCTGTGTATGGGGCACCAGGTGAGTCCCCATCATCACACAGTCCTAGGCTTCCCAGCAGAGGGGTCTCTCTGGAGACTGGTTTGGCACAACAGTGGGGAATCGATGACCCCCTCAGATGTCACCACCACCTACACTCCGCCCTGAAGGGTGGGTGGGCATCCACAGTCCCCACGAAGTCACAGGGCTCAGTCAGAGCAGGTAGGAGGTGGGGTCAGTGCCAGGAACTGCCATCCTGACAGTGTCCTATCTCTTGGTCTCAGGAGCACACAGTCCATCATGCAGGACAGAGTCACAGGCTCCTGACCAAGCAGCCAGCCTGAGCACCGTCCACCTGTGACGGGGTCCCCCCACTAAGCTCCGGCCTCCCGGTGCCCTGGGCCAACACAGTCCTGTCACTCAGGCTGCAGTGAGGACCTGCTTCCTTCCGGTTTCCTGGTGTCTCCTCTTCTGTTTAAAGCAAATCACCATCATTGACCAGCGGAAAGGAGACCTGTGTGGCCTTCAGCACATCCCTGACCTGAGGGGGTGCGTGGGGGGCAGTCTTTCTCCTCCCTATTCCTGACTAAGGCTTCTTCAGCAAGGGTGACAGAGCGTGATCAGGAGGCCAGGGTCTGTGAGGTAAGGCCAGCATGAAGGGACCGAACAGCAGGGCTTCCCAACCACCAACCCCAGCTTTCACTCCAGTGACACCTGCAAACTGAACCAGGACTCCAGCAACACACGGACAGGCCACCCACTCTGCTGGTCCAGCCCATCTGGAGGCCTCCAAGCACCCCTCAGGGCCCCATCCCTAAACCCTGGCGACCAGTAGGCAGAGCAGCCACCTGACCCAGACCAAGTAGGCCCAGCCACACCCTCCAGACTCAGCCCGAGATGCAGCTGGCCAGCACCCAACACCAGCCTGCTCCCACTGGGGTCCTGAGGACTCCAGGTCACGGCATGGGTGGCCCTCAGAGTGTTACTCTGCTTTGGTCCATGCCCAGCAAGTGGCCAAGCGCCTGTGTGGTCACACAAGTGGCCTCCAGCACTCAGCAGGGCATGTTCTCAAAACTTCAGAGCCCAGCACATCCTCCCAGAGCAGGCCCTGCCCCTCAGGGAAGCCACGTGCAGCCACCTCTGTCCCCAGGTGGAGGCAGTGAGACTGTCATGAGACTAAGCAGGAAGCCTGCTGTGTGGTGGTCAGGTAGGTGTGTTTAGAGTTAAGCTCTAGAGGAAAAAAAAAAGGCAGAATAATCTGAAGCAGGTCTCAGTCCCACCAAGACTGGCACTGGGCAACGGCAGCGGGCAGGAGGATGCCCCTTCCGCACTATACTGGGTGCATGTTCTCAGCAGGCCAGCCCCCGGGGTAGGGGCGGGGGTCTGGGGCACAGTTGAGGAGACACCACTGGTAGCTCGGAACCAGGCTGCATCTCCCAGCAGAGGGCGCTGGAGGGACGTGGGCACGGGGAGGGATGGAGATGACTGCAACCCCTGGCCTCTCAGGGAAGATTTTATCTTGCCCAGATGGCTGCTCACCAGGCAAGGCAGACAGGGTCAGTGACCAGGGCTGCAGGTGAGGTGCTCAGTACTGACTCGAAGGACATGACACTCCCCGTTACTAGAGTCTGGTTTGCCCCATGAACAGACCAAACAGGTAACAGAACTGAGCAGTAGGCCCCTAGGGGTCACAGGCAGCTCATACCCTGCTGTTGAAGGGTCACTGGTCCAGTAGGAGCCATCCCCAAATGGGCGATGATGACCAGAAGGAGGGTGAGTGCTCTATGCTGGGCCTCTGCAGTCACCCCACAGGCCTCGTGCTGAGGTGCTCCCAGGCCCCGGCTGCCCCCTCCTGAGGCAGCAGTCTTCCTGTGAGTGACAGGAAGGCCTTGCAGGAGAACACTGACCTGCAGATGCCCAGCATCCAAGAAGCCTGAAACCAAACAGCAACACTGCGCCCTGCACAAACTAGGACTGGCAAGGCGCTCAAGCCTAAGCACGTGTCTGGGCAGCCTGTGTCCTCTGCCCGAGGCCTGACCCGGAAGGTTCCTGGGAGGATGCCCACGACTCTCCTTGTGAAGGACCTCATGGAGGCTGGACCACCTTCCCAGTAACCCAGTCGTACCCCCGCTGGCACCACCAACTCCACCACCCTGCACCACCCGCTTGCAGCACATGAGCCCATGTGCTTACTCAGGGCTGGGAGCCCAAAGGTCACACGCTGGGTCAAGGGGGTGGCTGTGTAGGAGCTTGAGGAGGAAAGAGGCTCCTTTCAGGCTTCTCCCTCTGCCACTTCTCCCAACTTTCTCCCGTCTGTCTTGTTTCTGTGCCTGTACTTGTCCTGTGACCTGATGCAAATTCTCACACAGCAGGGCCTGCACCCCACCTCATCCTGGCAGGACCTCCACTCCTTCCCCCGTGGCTGCATCGTGGGGGAAGCAGGACCCCCTCGTGGCGTCATGGATTCGCCCATGCTTGCCCCTGGCTCAGGGGTCTGCCCTCAGGCGATCGGCAGGCTAGGAAGTCTCCAGCCCCAGGGCCAAGAGGAGGGGAGTGAGCTGACCAGCAGGGGGGGCCAGGTTCTTGCCTGGACCCAGCTCGTCCTTGGGCAGCTCAACACGGAACGGCCCTGGAAGCACGGGCACCATGTGGCGGTCTCCAGTCCTCCTGCACGCACTCCACCGCACGTGAGGGAAGACAGCGGTCGCTTCTGCCTGTTTCACAATACCCTTTGGCTTTTACTTCAAACAACTGGGTCAATTTATGTGCATTGGCAGCCCTGAGGGGAACCCATTTATCCTCCCATGTAAAGCTCTCCGGAGGCTGAACAGAGTGCAGGTGCCTGGGAGTTCAGAGGAAGAGGAGCTGGTGATTACACACACACGGTGGACAATACAGGAGGCCCCTAGGCCGGGGCGATTCTCTGCAGGAAACCTTCCCTATCAGCTCCCAGTCACCCCGCCATCAGTGAAGAGTCTCACCCAGCACCCCTCCCAGAAGACCCCCTGGAGTCAGCGCAGAGCCCAGGCTGCGAGAGTGGGCAAGAGTGGTACCTGTGTCCGAGTCCTTCTGCTCTCCATTGGCCCCCACGGTGAAGGGCAGCTTCCTCTTGGGCGCGCGCTCTCTCACCTCCTTCCCACCATCACTGCGGTCCAGCTTTGGGGTCTTGGTTAGAGAAACTTTATCTTTGTCCTGGAAAAGAAAGTAACACCTTTAGAGAGCATCCTCAAATTAAAGTTTCAATGTCCTCATATCTACAAGGACTTCACTTCCTGTGTCAGGAGAACACACCTCATACTTGGTAATGGAGCCTTCTTACCCACCAGCCATGGCACTGCTCCTGGGATGGACTCGGAGGTGAGCAAACATACCTTCAGAGAGGCTTGACCAATGGCACCCAAGTGTGCTGTAAAGCCTCCCACTGGACAGAAGCATGTCTGCCCAAGACACTGGGCTCCCCTTTCCATGAAGCCTGGTCTCTCCTCCTTCCCATGGGCAGCCCCCTGTCTGCTCCATGGACCAGTCATCTCTGGCCTCACTGTAGGCCTCTGACCCTGCAGGTGGCCCCAGGGTGGGCGGCCCACCCCAGTGCAGGAGCTGGCCTGGACGGTGGTGGGGTGTGGCCATCACTCCCAGCCCTGCTGGCCTCTCGGCAGGTTAAGGACCCAGAAGCCCGCATTCCAGCCCCATCCTGGGAAGTCCAGTCACGCGTCCTCCTTGGTGTCACAGTCTGCAGAACCAGAGCTGATACCTGCCTTGCGGGAGGGGTGGAGGGCTCAGATTCCACAAGGCCCCACCCAGAAAGAGCAGCACGCAGAGCCCTGCAAGTGGGTGGGATGGGGCACACTCGGTGGCACCTCTGACTACACAGTGCCCAGCTCACTGGCCCACAGGGCACCGCACAGGCCACTGGGCTCGTGCTGACATGGAATACAGCATTGCTATCACCATGAGGCTCCCTTCCCCAGCAGCAAGCTTTCTTCCTGGAATCCTCCCCACACACACCACCCTCGCAACACCCAGGCCTAAGCTGCACAGCCTCGTCTCCTGGGGCCCCAACAGCCCTCCGGTCTCGGAGGGTAACAAGACATCCTCGGTGACCAGGGGTCCCGCCAAACCACACCACAAGCTGCAAGGGCATCTGGAGTGTGCAGAGGGGCCAGCAGGCAAGGCCCGATACAGGCCTGCCTGTCCCCACCTGCACCCCACCCCTGCCGGAGAACAGACCCACCAGCTAAGCCCCAGAAGCCTCAGCACCTTCCCAACCAAGAAAACTCCTGGCCCAGCCAGGAATAAACCTAACAAAAGATGCTCAAGGCCTCTATGCAAATGACAAATATCCCTGAGAACAGAAACAAGACTGATAAAATGGAGGCCATTTGTGTTCATCATTGTTAACCCAGTACATCTCCCAAACACATCTTCGCATTCAGAGCAGTCAAAGCCCAGCAGATCAACCAGCTTTTCCAAAATGTACATGGAAACCAAAGGTATAAGAATAACAAGGACAATGCTAGAGAACAATGAAAGCAGACAAATTACCCGGCACCAAGATCACACAACAGGGTGCCTAAGCTACAGGCCAAATGTCCAGAGCAAAGAGCACAAGTGAGCCCCACCTGACGCCACACCCAGGAGGAGCGGACAGCCTTCCAGTGACAGTGACCAGGTGGACATTAACACTGACCCTCCTTCACAGCTCAAAACAAAACTGAGTCCAGACGGATCACGGAGCGTCTGTAGACAACAGGGAAACATCTGTATGTCTACAGACATCACTGAGTGTCAGCATGGATTGGGTCCACCTCGACCAGGTTCTGCAGAGCAGAACTGTGCAGTCACTTTGAAAAGTGAAAGTGAAGTTGCTCAGCCGTATCCAATTCTGCAACCCCATGGTCTGTAACCTAGCAGGCTCCTCCATCCATGGGATTCTCCAGGCAAGAGTACTGGAGTGGGGTGCCATTTCCTTCTCCAGGGGATCTTCTGGACCTAGGGATCGAACCCGGGTCTCCAGCATGGCAGGCAGACACTTTACCATCTGAGCCACCAATCTGACCAACTAGTAAACCCTGTCACCTCTGCAGAAAACCCCCAATGTATGTGTGTTCACATCCCAGACCTGAATCCGCACAACGGATGGGGAGCTGAACATCCACACAGTGGACACCATGCAGCCCCAGAGGAAAAACCTCCTTCTTGACAGCAAGAGCCTATCCACGGGAATGCAGCAGAAATTCCTGCCATGGGTCCACATGCCCTGTGGGCGGGGAGGCATGGTTAGTGCAGAGGCTTGACAGGGGTGGGATGGCCCCCAAGGACACTGGCGGTGCTGTGAAACCTGGTCTTGATCATGATGCTCCCAGGTTCTGGAAATGAAAAGTCCATTTCCACTTCAATAGAACTTGAGTACCCAGCAGCTGGCTCACAGCGTGCAGAACACATCATGCACACTGCTTTGGGCTGTGGGCTTGCCTCCTCACGCTCGCTACCACACCCGTGGGCACTCCTCCAGACACTCCCCACCCCAAGTCTGGGTGCTCATCGCTCAAGGTCGGACCCATCCCTTCCCTCATGGAGTCTACTGTGGGCACGTGCGGCTGTCACACAGCTATGCCTGGTGAGCACAGGGAGCTACAGCCCAGGTCCTGCAGAGCGGGGCAGGGTGCAGGCTGGACTGGGAGCCAAAGGGGCTCACACTCGGTACAGTTTGTTCCTTGAGGCTTTTTCTCCATTCCTTCTGCGCCCTCACAGACAAGCAGCAGTCCCCAGGCGACACCTGCCTCACAGGTCATGGGGACCACAGGAGTCCATCCAGGATGGCAAAACCCTGTCCCTTCGATGCCACCAGAAAGCCTGTCTGGGGCCCTCCCTGGTGGTCCAGAGGTGAAATCAACACTCTGCGCTTCCACTGGAGGGGGCGCAGGCTCAACCCCTGAACGGGGAACTAAATCTGGCAGACCCCTGCCCCTGCCGCCTTTCCTGGGCTTCAGCGTCTGCACGTGGATCCTGAGAACCAGCGCTCCTACAGTTTCCCAGCATTCAGAGGAGTAGGGAGTCTGAGGCCTCATCCAAGACCTGCCTGAAAACCACATGACGAAGCAGCACCAAGCCACACCCAGCTTCCACATGAGGTCATCTGTGCACCGGCCCCTCCTCCTGGACAGGAGCCAGGGCATGGGCCACAGACCGCCTTCTCGAGTGGCCCTCCCTAGGGAAGGCTGTGAGTCTGGGATTCTGCAGACCAGCCTGGAGGGGACACTGGGGTCAAGGTGCGTGGAGCACATGGCACACCCCTGAGCCCAGGGCACCAGCACATGAATAGGACACAAGGGTGCAGGTCAACATCCCGTTTCCTGTTCACACTGGGTCGAGCAAAACTGGGAGTCCAGTTGGGAGTCCAGTTGTGCCTCCGTCACGTTTGGTCTGCCCACAGCTGAGGTCAGAACCCGAGATCCTGGGGTCTCTCAGACAGGCACCAGCTTCTGTCCATGGACCTAGTGCTGAAAGCACTCTGCTGCCAAACAAACACATTCTCCACAGGAAGCTGGTGCCGTTGTCCACAGCCACCCAGACCACGGCAGCTCCTCCCACGCTGGCCCCAGAGGGGGCCCAAGGCCAGCGCCCTGCGCTGGGACAAGCAGGGCAGCCTGGGTGGGTGACACCCAGGTCTGACCCCGCACGGATGCGGGAGCTCACCTTTTTCCCGGGCTGCTTCTCCACCATGTCGCTGCTCAGGGAACGCTCTTCCTGCTGTGGGGTTCTAGAACACCCACCCTTGGGCATCGTTTCTCCTCACTGGGCCTTCATTCACGCCGCCATCGCTTCATCATCAACCGTCTGCTTTAAAACAAAGGACATGGGATTAAGGTTCGGTGACCCCACAGGAACCCAGGCACCTCCAGTCAGCGTCGCACAATGCATGGGTGGAGTGGCTCTTCTGAAGGGGTCCCCTCCCCCATCAGGGTCCAGACAGGGCTTCTCCTGACCAGCACATGAATAGGACACAAGGGTGCAGGTCAACATCCCGTTTCCTGTTCACACTGGGTCGAGCAAAACTGGGAGTCCAGTTGGGAGTCCAGTTGTGCCTCCGTCACGTTTGGTCTGCCCACAGCTGAGGTCAGAACCCGAGATCCTGGGGTCTCTCAGACAGGCACCAGCTTCTGTCCATGGACCTAGTGCTGAAAGCACTCTGCTGCCAAACAAACACATTCTCCACAGGAAGCTGGTGCCGTTGTCCACAGCCACCCAGACCACGGCAGCTCCTCCCACGCTGGCCCCAGAGGGGGCCCAAGGCCAGCGCCCTGCGCTGGGACAAGCAGGGCAGCCTGGGTGGGTGACACCCAGGTCTGACCCCGCACGGATGCGGGAGCTCACCTTTTTCCCGGGCTGCTTCTCCACCATGTCGCTGCTCAGGGAACGCTCTTCCTGCTGTGGGGTTCTAGAACACCCACCCTTGGGCATCGTTTCTCCTCACTGGGCCTTCATTCACGCCGCCATCGCTTCATCATCAACCGTCTGCTTTAAAACAAAGGACATGGGATTAAGGTTCGGTGACCCCACAGGAACCCAGGCACCTCCAGTCAGCGTCGCACAATGCATGGGTGGAGTGGCTCTTCTGAAGGGGTCCCCTCCCCCATCAGGGTCCAGAGCAGGGCTTCTCCTGACATATTACCCAGTGGCCAGCCCGGCAGGGCACTGTCTATACCCCACAATACAGAACACGGCGGGGCCTTGGGGTTCATGTGGGAGTCCCGCTACCAGGCAACTAGAGACCCCACTGCATCGCACGGAGTTGGTCAGTCCCCTCACTCCCCTCCCCACAGAAACCCAGTGGAGGCTCTACCCGAGTTGACGTCTCACTACCACAGGCTGCTCGCTGACGGCCCGACAGGGGCCAGCCTCTCACTGCACCTGTTCATGAGTCTCTTCTGCCTGCGGCCGCACTGACCCAACCCAAGCTGAGCCTGCCGGGCGTGGACAGTGCTGCACATCCCGTCCATCATGTCCAGGCTGTTCACTGTGTTTGGCAGAAGGAACAGGGAAAAGAAGCACTGCTCTGTCTTCCTGGCAGTGCCCTCCTCAGCTCTCATCCTCACAGTCAGAGAGAGCATGTCACACCAACCAGATCACACCCCTGGGGGCCTGCCATGCTGGACTAGGGTCTCACACAGCTCACCAGAATTAGAATCAAAATTAGCCTCTGCTCTGAACAGCTTTGCAAACATGCTGTTCGGAAGCATCTGGAGTGGGAGCTCCAACCTGCCCTTCATCAGCCTCCCAAGAACCTGTCTTCTGTCTCCATGTCAACTGATAAGAGTTCACAAAGGAGCCTCGGCTCCTAATTGGCTGCCACAATCTTGTGGCAGAGCACCGCCTGAGGGCCCAGGTTTGCCTCCGCACATCCCGAGGCTGCGGCCGGAAATGACATTTCCTGTCTATAATTGAAACTGGGAATTCCAAGCTTTCTTCTACTTTCCTACTATAAAACTGGACCATCTCAGCCTGAACTATGGCATCTCAGAACCTGACTCAGGACAGTGGCTGAAGCTCCACTCTACCCGGGAACTCATCAGTAATGTTTCCATAAAAACTTAAAAGATTATGCAGAAGATAAATTTTTTAAAAAACTGACTGCCTAGTCTCAAGATGAGAAAAACTGAGCCAAGGAGCCTTGAGACACTGACCCTCTTGCTCCAAGACATGGGTACCTCTGAGTGTGTGTGGCACCTCACAGATCCATGAGTCCTGGACCCTGATCTCACGGTATCCAGACCAGGAGGGCATGCAGAAGCCAGTCCACACTTTCAAAACTCGTCTTAGTACATGCCCTGTGGATCTGAGTTGCACAAAGCCAGGCCACTCCACTAATCTTGTTTCCTTTTGTAAAATAGTTACTTTTCAGTAAAGGTCTACTGTGGCGAACCCTCAGGCATGTGAGGATTCAGGCCCTGCCACTAAGCACCTGTGTGGCAACCCCGGGCACAGGGAGAAGCGGGAGGACTTGTTGTCGGGAGCACAGTCAGGAAACCACACAGTGATCCCTGTGCAGAAGCCATGTCGGCAGGAGTAAAGTAGGGAAAAATCTTGTAGAAAGAGAGAAGGAACCCTGCTAATAAACCTAACAAGGAAAGCAGAGAACCTCAAGTTCCATAAATAAATATTAATTTTAAAAATTAACATCACAGTTTTTAAAAAGCTGAAGAACAGTGCTAACACAGCCTGACGCTGACATGGGCCCCCCACAGACCAAGCCCGTGTGCAGGTGAGCTGCATTCCCACTGAGTGCAGTGCAGAAACGACAGTGATCCCCCACACGAACCGCCCTGGACGACAGACAGAACACCTCCGCAGCCTCGAGGTAAATAAGACGCCTGCAGAGCCAGAACACTGACCATAATGGCCATGTCTGCAAATTCTGACGCCTGGAAAGCAGCATGCTTTCTTCATTAAAGGTTGCCGTCCCACAGGAGGAGAGGGAGCTTCCTACACACGCACCTGCCAGCAAGCCCTTAGGCAGCCTCTGCAGAGAGCACCCACAAACCAGCAAGCCAGAGAGTGGACGTCCACTGCAGACATGGACGCGAGACTTAACTAGGCCCTTCACAAGAGAGGAAATCCAGATGAGAAATGCAGACAAAAACCAAAACAAGATGCAGAGCATCAGCAAGGACGCAGAGCAGAAGAACTGACATCCTGACAGGAGCACAGCAGAGCCACGCACACTGCCCATCACACAGGCACCAGCAGCCCCAGGGGCAACTGAGCCACACAGGCCCAACCACCTCACAAGTCACGGGGGGGAAAGGGCATACTGTCTCTCTGCCTAACTGAGGCGACAGGACGACTAAGACGTCAGTCCAGTGGAAGATGTCGAGTGGTGATCGCTCTAACAGTGTGGAGGGGAGTCACGTCCGGGAGTGTGACAGTTTTCTACACAAAGGCCATACCCATGTGCACTTTGTGAGAATGAGATTCTACATTTTTATCCATACTTTGCAGACTTTTAGATGTTATGTTACATTTTACAGTAATAACGTTTAAAATGCTGGTTATGGACAGACTGCACCCTAGGAGATCATTAGAAAGTGGGGGGGCTGGTTGCCAGGCTCTGTTCCGGGACCATCTCCCTTCAGGGGGGCCCATGCCTCATACAGAAGGGCAGGTCACTGGACACAGCGGGCAGCAGCTCAGGGCTCCCAGGCTGCAGGGAGACCCGCCCCTTGCACAGAGCACAAGATAAGCCACTGTAACTGCGGCCAGAATGGAAACAAAACCTGATCACACAGCTCTAGGAAGATGGGGGTGATGGGGCTGGAAGCACAGGAGGAAAAACAGCCATCTTACATAGAAGGGACCAAGACGCACTGGAAATGCAGGAGAAGACAGGGACAGGCTGGCACCCGCCTGAGAACTCAGGTGACCAAGAGCATAGGGGGCAAGTCCACACACCTCCACGGCTGACCCATGGAGAAAGAAAGTGACAGAGATGACCAAGAGACAAAAGCACAAGCCAGAGGAGGACCAAACTGAAGACCCAGAGGAGGACAGCTCTGGACAGAGACAGGACAGGGCAAGTGGCCCTGGGTGACCCTGCAGCACTGCCAAAAGCTGGGGACACAAAGCCCACCCACTAGGCGGCTGCAGGATAATTGGGGAGGAGCCAGCACCAGGTCCAGAGTGACCCCTACAGGGTCACCATGTGGAGAAGGTGACCAGAGAGGGTGAGCAGGACGCTGGTGTTAGAAACCTGCAAACCTGGTTCAGTGCTTGAAAACTAATCAGCACAACCCACCACATCAATAGGTCAGGGAAGAAGATACCCAATCCTAACTGATGCAGAAAATGTGTCTGGCATTCAAAGCCCAAGACTTTGAGGCCCAAGCCCTCGGCACCACAGGGTCCAGGAACCCCTCAGAGAGAGGAGGGGTGTGGACAGCACTGTCAGCCAGCATCGCCCTGACAGTGAGACACAGGACATGCCTCCCTCCCACTCCTGCTTCTGGACATCGTCCTTGAAGCACTAGTCAGCAAATGAGGAAGAAAAGGGGGGAAAGAGACAGACTAACTGGGATGGAAAATAAAACATCCTACTTGATAACTACATGACTGTCTATCTAAAAAACTGCAAGCAATCAACCAAAAACTCCAAGATACAGTGAGCTCAAAGAGGCTGCAAAATCAACACACAAAAATCCACCCTATGTCTACTAACTAGCAAGAACATGTAAAAACAACACCACCACAGTATATTAACAAGTGCTCCAAATAATAACAGAATGCTCAGGTATGCATCTTAAAAAACAACAACAACTATAAAAACCTATACAAATTTTAGGAAAAACAGTAGGAGAAATCTTTGAGACCTCAGGTAGGCAGCGTTCTTAGATATGACATCAGCAGTGCCATTCATTCAAAAAGGGAAACACCAGTCCTCTGCATCTCAACCAAACTGAAAGCCGCCCAGTGAAGACCTGATTTACAAGATGAAGAGACAAACTGCTAACCACAAGTCAGACAAACGACAAACATCCAATCAGAAAATGGGCAAAAGACACAAGCAGACTTTTCACCAAAGGAGAAACACAAGCATGAGAGGGACTCTGGGGACACGCCCTGAGATGCAGCTCACCTCCTGACCATACTCGGCCCCACCATTGCTGCAGGACGTTCAACAGCCATGTTTTAGAAAGTGGAATAACACAACACAGAGTACTAGGAGGCATCACACTCACATCTCATGAAAGTCACCTGTGAGCATGTTTCCAGGGTATGTTAAGGGCAAAGACAGAAATAGACTGTTTTCCTCACAATGAGAAGCTGTCAGGACATAGCAGAAACACTGGCCTAAGTGGGTAAGGAGAGAAATCTGTTGCTTTTCTATACACTAATAATGAACTGTCAGAAAGAAAAAAATCCCATTTTGAATGGTATGAAAGAATATCTAGGAATAAACTTAGCTACAGAGATGAAAGCTCTACACTGTAAAAACTATAAAACATTGGTGAAGGAAATTTGAAGGTGATATAAAAAAACTGAAAGATATCGTGTGCTCTTGAGTTGGACAAATTAATACTGTTAAGATGGCCAGATGACCCAAAGCAATCTACCAGTTTAACGCAATCTCTATCATAATATCTATGACATTTTCCACATTACTAAAACAAATAACCCTAAAATTTACACAGAAGCACAAATTTTGCCAAATTGCCAAAGCAGTCCTTTTTTTAAAAGGCTGTTTGTGTGGCCTGCAGGAGTGTGGTTCTCCAACCAGGGATCACACCTCTGCCTCTTATCCTGGGAGCACAGAATCTTAACCACTGGATGGTGAGGGAGTTACTGCCAAACCAGCCGTAAGGGGAAGGGACAAAGCTGGAAGAATCATGCTCCCTGACTTGAGACTAGACTCTAGAGCTCCAAAAGTCAGAACAGTATGGCTCTGACAGAGAGACAGACATTTAGATCACAGATCAATGTACCAGGACAGAGACCCAAAAACCTATGGCAATCATCTATGATGAAGAATACACATGGAGAAAAGACAGTCTCTTCAATAAGTGGTCCTGGGAAAACTGGACAGCTATATGTAAAAGATTAAAGACTAGAACACTTCCCCACACCATATAAAAAAATAAATTAAAATGGATTAAACACCTAAATGTAAGACCACAAAACATACACCTCCTAGAAGAAAACACAGGCAGAACTTTCTTTGGCGTTTAAGTCACAGCAATGTTTTCTTGGATCCATCTCTAAAGGCAAAAGAAATGAAAGAAAAAAAAAGGTATCTAAGTAAATTTTAAACTTTTGCACAACAAAATAAATCATAAAAGGACAACTTACTGAGTGGAAGAAAACACCTGCAGATGATATACCCAAAAGGGGTTAATATCCAAATGATGTAAACATGAATTTCCTGGCCGTCCAGTGGTCAGGACTCCACACTTACACTGCTAAGGACATAGGTGCAGTCCCTGGTAGAGGAATTAAGATCCCACAAGCTGCATACTGTGGCCCTATGTGTGTGTATATATATAGATATATATAATATAGATACATATAAATATGTTTATTACATGTAAACATATATACAACATATAAAGAATTTAGACACTGAAAACATTTTTTACAAAATCAGAAAACGGGCAAGAGACCTGAATAGACATTTTTCCAAAAAAGACACACAGATGACCAACAGGCACACGAGAGGATGCTTCACGCGGCTAATGATGAGAGAATGTAAGTGAGAGCCACAGTGTGCGCCACCTCACACTGCTCAGAATGGCTGTCATTAAAGCGCAGACACCGAAGCCTGGGGAGGAGGTGCAGAAGAGGGCCCTCACGCACTGCTGCTGGGAATGCAGACTGGTGCGGCCACTGTGGAGGACAGTATGAGGTTCCTTAAAAAACTAAAGACAGAACTATCATATGACCCAGCAACTCCACTCTGGAATATGTCTGGAAAAAAACAAAAATACTAATTCAAGATGATACATGCATCCCAGTGTTCACAGCAGCACTAGTCAGAACAGCTGAGACTCAGAGACAACCTAAGCGGCCATCTACAGATGACTGGATAAAGAAGAGGTGATGCACGCGCGCACACGCGCACACACACACACACACACACACACGATGGACTTAGCCATAAAAAATGAAATTCTGCAGCAACATAGATGGATTCGGAGAGCATTATGCAAAGTGAAGTAGGTCAGACAGGCAAAGACATACACTGCATGATACCATTTCTATATGGAATCTAAAACATACAACAAACTGGTGACTTGACTCAATAGATGTCGAGGACAAACCAGTGGTCACCAGCAAGCAGATGTAAGGCAGGGGGGCAGGAGAGAGGTGTGGGCTTAACAGACACAAACTCCTGTGTGACAGAAATGAGCTGCAAGGACGCACTGTACGGCACAGGGGATGATGGACAGCGCCTACAGTCACCGCGCTGGAGCCTGATCTATGAAAACACTGAGCCACTACCGTGTGGACCAGAAACACACATGACAATATGGCAAATCAAGTACGTCCCAGTGAAGGGAAACAAAGAGCCGTAGCTTCGTGACTGGGCAGGAGGGTCTGTGCTGGAGACCCTGGACCCAGCAACCTCACGGCGGCTTACCCAGGCCCCCAGCCGCCCCAGGTGGTCACATGCAGACCTTGGGCAGCAAGACCCAAGTCAGCGGGAGGCTGGACACTGCCTCTGCTATGATCACTTTATCACAACGTGGACGTGCCCCACCCCCCCCCATGACACCCTTGGGTAGACCTTTCATCAGTTTCTAAATTAAGACGTGATGGCAGCTTCACAGGCAACTCGACACTCTTCCAGCCAGTTAGTTCGAAAAAGCCTTAATTGTGACTTTGATGATGGGTTTCCGGCCAGGTGGCCAGGCAGCCAAGCAGCTTGAGGACTCAGCACCACCATCCTCGGGCATGGGCAAGGGGCAGGGTCCAGAAGAGGACACTGCCTTCACCAGCCCGGAGCAGCCTGGCTGAACACACACACACACACACACACACACACACACACACACACACACAAGAGCACACACACACACACAAGAGCACACAACACACAACCTTACAGTCTGGGCCACCAGCCCCATGAAAGTGCTAACACCTCCCCTGTCCTGGGCACTTTCCCACAAGGTTTCAATAACAGCCATCATCACCATGGGAACCAAGCCCCCAGGGGCCCCGAGGCACCCGGCCTACAAAGTGTGCCTTCCGAGGAAGAGGAGGGGCCACCTGCCCAGAGCCGGAGCCTCTGGGGGCCATCCCGCTCTGCAAGGCCCTCAACACTTCCCTGGGCCCCCAGGACGGCCTACACCACTGGACAAACTGAAGGATGACTGACAGAATTCTGTACAAGCCTAACATTTTGGACATAAAGGGACATCTCCCTGTCAGAAAACTAGGCAGAAGGATGGACACGGAGCAGAGATCCTGGACAGGAGGTGCTGCCCAGCCTCGCGCGGCCAGCGCACAGCGATCACAGGCCTCCGGCTGCAGAGTGGGGTGCCGTCTGGGCAAGCCTAGGAGCAGAACCCGCTGTCTGCCCCCTTCTCCTCCGGGGGGGCCGGTGACCACGCACAGGTGACCGAGCAGGGGTCTCTCCGAGGGTCTGGTCCTACAGCCCACATGCCCCACGGTACATTCCCGCAGCACATCCTCACTGAGGACACGTGTCGCCCAGTCCCCCACTCTTCTAGAACTGCTTTCTAAAAAGGCCGTTCACGTCAGCCTGCTGGGCCGTGTGCTCTGACAGTGCACTCGCCCCGTGTGGCCAGCAGCGCCTCAGCTGGTTGTCTGCTAGGCCTATGTGGACTTGGAGAATTTTAGGGAGAAAACTGCAGGTTGGCCTCTGAGCAAGCCTGGGAGGGTGCCTTGCTTTCTGGTAGCCTTTTTCTACAAAACACTTTTTGTTTTAGGAAGCAGAGTGTGCGTGGACACAGTGTCTCCAGCGCAGGTAGGTCCTGTCCAGGCTGCTGTGAGTCTGGCAGCAGTGTCCCCTCAGACAGACGGCTGGGCCAGGGTGGCCGTGGCCCCGGGAAAACCTCAGCAGCATGTGACAGGGGCAGCAGCCTCAGCGGTGCCTGTCTTGGACAGGTGGACATACATGCAGGGCTGCAGGCGCGTCATCGTGGGGCCCAGTGGAGGACATGTCTGGGGAGTGCGCACGCCTATCCTGTGACACTGTGAGAGATGGTGCACCAGGAGGCACTCACAGCTGCATTCGTGTGTCTCACGGCAGAGGAGCCTTGGAGACAGGTTCACCAGGTCTGGGCTCCTGCTGCAGGCTGAGAGCAAAGGCAAGAGGAGGCGGCTTCTTGGCAGGTCTGTCCATGTCACTGGGCAGATGTGAGCACCCACCTTGAGGTAGGCAGTGCCCCCAGACATGTCCTCCGCTGGGCCCCATGACAACACCCCTGTGCCCTGCACGTCTGCTTGTCCAAGCCGGGCACTGTCGAGGCTGCTGCCCCCATCATGTGCTGCTGAGGTTTTCCTGGGACCAAGGCCACCCAGCCCCAGCCATCTGTCAAAGGGGACACTACTGCCAGACTCATGGCAACCTAGAAGGGGCCTATCTGTGCTGAAAACACTGTTTCCATATACGCTCTGCTTCCTAAAACAGAAAGCTTTTTGTAGAAATAGAAAAAGGCTACCAAAAAAACGATCATCTCTGCTTTCCTTACATTTAAATAATCGGCTGGTTATTTCCCTTTTAATAGCAAGGTTTGCCAGGGGGATGCATGGAACAAAACAAGCCCTAGTGAGTTAACAAATAAGTCATCCAGAAATAAACCCATAACGAAGCCGCCTCTTTTGCCCCAAAAGTCACCATCAGCCAGCCTTGGGATGAGGGACCAAGGAGGGACACAGTGTCCTCAGCTCTGACATGTCACTGTGGAACTTGAGCAAGGAGACGTCAGCTGACCTCTCAGAGCAACTGCACTGGCCGAGACCTTCTAAAGACAGGTCTAGCACCACAGACAGGAGCTGTAAGCACACACCCGTCTCAAGCCCTGCTCATAGTGACCCTGTGCCTTTGTGACACTAGGGGCGTGGCCTCTGCCTCCCTCGAGGGCCTGGGGGCCCTTCCCGGCACTGGCACAGCTCACTTGGAGCAGGACACATGCTGACCGTGGCAGACGCTCACCCAGCCTCACCTCCTCCCTGGAGAGCCAGCTTTGGCAAAACCCAAGAGAAAGCCACTCCTGGGTAGGGCAGTGGAGCTCAGAGAAACAGTGATTGTTCCTTAGTGAGAGGGCACTGAGAATACAGGAGAAAGGCATCAGCCCAACACCCCACTTCCTGTGGGAGGGGTCCTCATACATGACGGCTGGAAATTGCAAACAAAGCGTGTCCACGACTCAGTGAGCGGCTGGGAGCACCTGGCACACGGAGCACCCACAGTGGTCTCTGCAGGCCACGAAGAGCTCTCTTGATGGGCTGAGTCCCAGGTGAGCACACTGACACTGCACACCTAAAACCTGTGTGTTTACAACAGAAAAACTCCACGTTTCCCTCCAGGAGACCCCAAAGGTCTCTCCATGTGGCACTTGTGAGTGTGACCTGACTGGACAAGAGGGAATCAAGTGAGGGTCTTGAGGTGCTCCGAGCAGACCCTCGCCCCAGCACAGGCATCCTGGTGAGGGGAAAGGGACGGCGCCATGGCCACAAGCCCAGGAAACTGGGGGTGGCTGGGGCCTCTGCTGGGCCTGGTGAGGGGTGTCCCACTGGCACCCCCACTCCCGAGTCTGCCTTCAGAATTGAGGACGCGTTTGTGCTGCACCTGCTGCCTGCTGCCGTTACTGCGGCCTAGGGACTAACACATCTAAGCAACAGCGACCGGCCACACGCTCCCCAAGTGCCTCCCCACGTCCTGTGCACCGTGGCCCCTCAGACCCCTGGCTCAGTCACCTCCACCTGAGGAAGGCCCCAGGCCTGGCTCTCTGGCTGCTCCCCTCACCTGGGGAAAGGGACTCTGAGCGTTAACTAGTCCGAGCCAGGGAGTGGTCATCACAGAATGGGGTTTGTTTACAGCAGATTAACAACATTTTCAGTTTAGCCCAAAGCAAGAGGCTGGTCATTTGAAAAGACCCTGATGCCGGGAAAGAGGGAAGGCAGGAAGAGAAGGGGACGACAGAGGATGAGATGGTTGGATGGCATCACCGATGCAATGAGGTGAGTTTGAGTAAACTCAGGGAGCTGGCGATGGACAGGGAGGCCTGGCGTGCTGCAGCCCATGGGGTCGCAGAGTCGGACACGACTAAGCAACTGAACCAAACTGAAGAGGCTGGTGGGCACTTACTGCTCCCTCCCTGGAGAAAAGGGATGGCTGGAAAGGGACCCAGCAAGGACTTCTGACAGCTCTCCCATTGCCAGTGCAGGCTTTCCTCCCCACAAGATCCTCCCTGGAGTCACCAGCATGTCAATACCTGTAAATAATGGTCCTAGTACCTCTCAGGTGGCAAAGCCTGAGGTATTTCCCCTGGCCCTATAAGAAAAAGAGGGCCAATCCTGTGCCAGCTCTGGCAGACACACTGAAGGGCAGGTCACAGCTGCTCTGAGGTCTAAGACAGAAAGGCAGAGACCGTTGGGTGAGAAAGAAGCAGTTATAAGATAATAGGATCTCGTTTTTGCTAAAATTCAACAGGTTAATAATAAAATATAATTAATCCACAAAGCAAAAATCCAGAAAAGCGAGTAACACAGGGATCCCAGCAGGAATGTGTTTCTGGTCTTTTTCGTATTTTATAATCTCCCACTATGCACACACAGTGCCTCTGTCATCAGTTAGCAGAATCAAGCTGATGAAACGGCACACTGCCTCCACAAACCTCACTTAAGATTCTGTGTTTTACTAATCATTTTACCTACGTAATATGGAGAAACTATGAGTTTGGCCCTAGGACAGTTATTTCACAGGCATTATGGGAAAGAGTGTCTCAAGTGAGCAAGTGAGAAGCTCAGGAGTCCAGAGTAGAACCATGTCCCACTCAGAAACCCCTCCAGGCCAGGAAGCTGGAGGCTTCCAGGGGACTCTGCCTGTCACAGTCCCATTCAGGTGGGACAGGTGAGGTGAGGTAAGGTCTGAGCACTGCAGTGAGAGCTGTAGCTGGGTCATGACGGGACCTGGGGGCTCCCCTGGACACAAGCCAAGGTGTGCCAAGTGGCCAGCTTGGTTCAAACCGCACCACCTGCCAATTAAAAACAAAACACAGGTACTTCCCTGGTGGTCCAGCAACTCCGCGCTCCCTATGCAGGAGGCTGGGGTTCAGTCCCTGGTCAGGGAACCAGATCCCGCATGCTGCAACTTAAACTTCCCTCAGGCTGCAACTAAGACCTGGTGAAACCTAAAGGAATGAATTAAAAAAAAAAAAAAAAAAACCAACACACAAAAAACAATCACAGAAAACCAAAGAAACTTTAATTTAAAAAATTACAGGCTGGGCGAGCCAGTCAACAGCAGCAACCGAGGTCAATTCTGCATCCTCAAAGCCCACAGCACCACTGTCTGACGCACATGTTCACAGTGTTGAGGTTTAGTTCTTTTCCAAACTATTCCAGGAATCTGGAGGGCCATGAACATGTTTAAATCGGGTTGGTTCCTTTCGTGATTTCCTCACAGGAAGGATTTTCTATCCTTGTCATCTTACAACAAAGTAACAACGTAGAAGCAAACAGAAAAGTGAGGCGTAATTAAAGAAACACCAATGCACCCATCGTCTGTTCATTCGCCATATTTGGTCTGGAATGTATTATATAAAGTAATACATGCGTAGCTGCAGCCCCGATGAAGCCTGCTGTCTCCTCCTCTCTTCTCTGAAGATTTTGGATTCTGAGGCTAATCCTCACCATACATGTCTTCACACTTGTGCTAATGCTACACTGCCAGCCTCTACACATGACATGTGGTATTGTTACAGGAAACATGTTGCGCAGATCCTCATACAGCTTTGCCCTCCAGAATGCTTTGGGGATTCATCTAGGCTTCTGTTAAATGTAGTTCTACTTTATTATGACTGCAGTGTGGTATTTATTTTCTCTTGTTGACTGGCATTTGTGTTGTTCCAACTCTGGCAACCGGAGAAGGCGATGGGACCCCACTCCAGTACTCTTGCCTGGAAAATCCCATGGAAGGAGGAGCCTGGTGGGCTGCAGTCCATGGGGTCGCTGAGGGTCAGACTCGACTGAGCGGCTTCACTTTCACTTTTCACTTTCATGCATTGGAGAAGGAATCGGCAACCCACTCGTGTTCTTGCCTGGAGAATCCCAGGGACGGGGGAGCCTGGTGGGCTGCTGTCTATGGGATCGCACAGAGTCGGAAACGACTGAAGCGACTTAGCAGCAGCAGCAGCAGCAGCAGCAACAGCAACTCTGGCAATACAAACATTGCTACAGTGAACACTCGTCTACACTTCTGTACGCATATACCTAAAAGCTTAAGGCTTACCACTAGAAATCAAACTATAAGAAACTAAATCCTGTAAAAACCTGAAGCAGGACTTACCTGGTGGCTCAGTGGTAAAGAATTTGCCTGCCAATGCAGGAGACACGGGTTCGATCCCTGATCCAGGAAGACCCCACATGGTGCCTGGTAGTTACCAAACTAAGCCCGTGTGCCACAGCTACTGAGCCTGTGCTCTAGGGCCCGGGAGCTGCAACTACTGAAGCCCCTTGTGCCCTAGAGCCTGTGCTCCACAATGTAAGAAGTCACTGCAGTGAGAGGCCTGAGCACTGCAACTTACCTGGCTCATCACAACTAAAGAAAAGCCCGTGCGGCAGCCAAGACCCAGCACAGTAAATAAATAAATTTTTCAAAACAACCTGTTGCAGCTTCACACTGGCACAGTCATTCACACCGCTCTTTCTTTCACTTCTGGTGGTGGCATATGTCTTCAGTTGTAAAACTATCAAGAGACTTGACTGAGAAAGGGGAAAAGGAACTCTACATGTAAGACAGTCTTCTGTGGAATAAGACCAGGTTCTACCCAAAGTCACTAATCAGGAACTTTCATCTAAACAGAAACTGAATTCGAAGCTCTGAGATCAAGTTCAGGGGCAGCAGAGGTGACAGCACAAGGGTCAGGGGAGCCCTGAGGCCCCAGAAACTGAAGGAACAGTGAGAGGATCCATTCGCAGCTTTGCCCCAATCCTCAGAGGGTTCAGGACCCAAACACGGTTGATGGTTTCTTGTTCCTTAAGGTGCAGTGAAGTGGCAGGTGAACAGGAGAAGGCCCCGAATGACACACAAGTATACTTGACTGTGCAAACAGCTTTCAGAGAGGCGGACTGGAGGAGCAGCACTGTAATATACACGACTTCAGACTCCTTTAACCCAGGGAAAAAACCTGTAAATCATAACCCAGGTCATGACTAAAGTTGCTTATGTGCAATATTTTTAAATGTTTACATGGATATTTCCACTGACAAACACATGAAGCCCAAGTCACTTGTGTGATTCTAAGGAGGTCGGCTGAAAACCACAGAGGCAACATGGGTCCCCTTCGCTCCATGGGAAATGCATCACAGGATTTTTCTTTTTAAGTTACCAGGGAAAGCAGTTGAGCCATCAAGCTACAAGGGGGCAGCCTGTGGACCTCTTAGTTGAACAGACCCCGCCAGGCAGCCCCTCCCAGCAGGACTGTGTGGGCGGTGAGAGGAGGCTCGTCACCTTGGCAACAGCTCTGAACATATGTGCCGTGACACCAGACGATTTCTGAAAGCTGTAAATAGAGGATAATGTCACAAAAATTCCAGATTAAAGGAATTCCAGATTAAAGGAGCATCCATCCCCTCCCCTTATTACCCTTCCCACTGCTTAAATCCCACTGGTACCAATGAAAGTAATTCCATGTATGCAAACATGCCTTCCAATCCCTGAACACTGAAAAATTATATACCTGCAGAAGCAAAATAAAGCCCCTGGATAACCATCTTTGTGCAAACTCGTGTAAGGACATGAAGTGGCCACAAGACGGCAGCCTCGTGGCACAGGGCGTGAGCCACCTCAGAGGCGTCCAGGGTCCAAGGTTCCCAGGACTGGCTCCACAGGCAACCGGAAGTCCCAGAAGAGAGGGGGCAGCCGCAGCCTGAGGAAGGGCCCAGGCCAGACCGTCTAAGGTTCGAGCCTCAGAACCCAGTTCCAACTTTGTTCGGAAAAAAGAGGCCATTTCATCTTTGCAGGGTTTGAGACCTTGGAGCCAAACCACTCAGTCCAGGATAAACCAGCGGTATAAATAGGGGAGCTCCTGACAGGCTTGCAGAGAGCTGGCCCAACGTGAACCAAACAGCACAGAAGGGAAGCAGGCGTGCCCTGGCGCGACTCCAGCACCGTCTCCGTGGATCGGAAGCGTCTGCCCTCTCCCGTTCGGTCTTCCAGTCTGAGATGTGGTGAAGAGAAACACACTTTTCTCCTATCTTCTTCCTACCATATTTTTAAGCCACTGTACAGAACGCAAGGCAAATAAACCCCTGGATCATGAGCTCACATTATTAAGAGGAAAAAACAAACCTGATATTTCATGTTGCAAAAATCTATTTATGGGCCCTACAGATACACTTCTCAGTATAGTCATCATTAGAATCAAATACTAAATATTCCAAGGAGAAAAAATTGTATGTTAAAATGGAGTTGTTAAAAATGTTCTGAGAAATTGTTTTTATAGAATAACCAAACTTTCTTTTTTTTTTAAACCAAATTTTCATTTCCTCAATGTCTTCTTCAGTAATTCCTCCACATGGCGAACGGGTGGAAGACAGAGAGGAGGTGTGGACAGAGGCCTGGGCAAGTCCTAGACTCAGGAGGACCTCTAGTCACAACCACTCACAAACCTAACTTTCTGAACAGACATACAAATCAACAGCCAAAAATTCCAGTGCTTTGTTTTAAAGATTCAGCTATTTAAACTGCATCTGTGGCAAATTCTTTCAAAGCGTGTATCAATTTAGACTGCCGTCTGTGTGATCTTCTGTGTAAGTCACAGCACACAGGTGATCCCATGCACGAGGCCGGTGCAGCACGGGGCGGGGCGCTGCAGCAGGCAAGCCCCCCATCTGTCAACAGCCTGCTCCAGAGAGAGGACCTGGTCCCGAGCCCATGCCAGGGAGGAAGCCCACGTGAGCGAGGCTGCGCTCAGCCAGGTTCACTGCCAGCATTCACTGCTCCTGCTTCCTGGTGTTCCCACCAGTGCCTTAGGCCCTGAGAGAGAATCCCAGGACCATGGAAGGCTCCCTCCCCTGTTCTGGCTCCAAACCAGAGTAGAGGGAGAAGGCTTGCTTCAGGCCAAGGCCTCAGGAAGTCTGGCCCCTCACCGCCTGTGGGGTGGCTGTGGCCACGGCACACACTTTATGCTCAAGGGCTGAAGTTGTGAGCAAGCCATCCAACCCGCCACTCCGTCTCCCTGTCTATAAATGAGGACAAGCATCACTGCCCTGGGGGTCCACATGGAGCCAGGCAAGTGCCCGGGACCCACGGCAACTATCAACAATGACAGCGCCCACTCCTCAGGGAGCGTGTGGGCCTTAACGATCCATTTCAATTGTATTTGCATGGAACTGTACTCTTAAGTGTTATTTTATTTACAGCCCCTGACAAGTCTCAGTTGAACAGATGGTACTATCTGGGCTCAGGTAATCGTGGGGGTACTGACCAAGACTCTGTGCAGGGAGGGCATCCAAGGACCAGTTCTCAGGACCTCGGCCGTGGGTCAGCAGCTCCAAGTGAACTGACCAACACAGACTTGAGAGAATAAAATAATTCCATCTTCCAAAATTATGCTGAATCAAGGAGTCTTAGGGACAAACGCAGGCACTCCTCTACAGCCTGGAGAAGGTATCTGGGAGTAGAACCAGGGGCGAGAGCAAGGTTTGCATCAGAGGCAGGCAGAAGCCCGGACGAGGCCTGCACAGGTCAGGGCTGGCTCTCCACTCTGTCTTCACCTTCAGGAAACACTAAAGTGCACTTCTCTGGTTTCATTATGAAGCTTCAGTAAAGATCATTTGGAAGAAGTGAAAGTTGCAGGTGAAAATATATAAACACACACAGCACACACAGGACAGGAAACGAGAGGAGAACTATGAGAAAAGGCGATCAGGCAATATGTCCTAGGTGGGCCAGTCAGGGGGTCATTTCCCTACATCTGACACTGAACTTCTTCAAAGCTGTACAAGTTTCAAAATCTTCAAAAGCCGTACAACCACCAGGAAACCAAGAGAAAGGCTGGTTTGTCACACACCACTTCCAAGGTGACCACGAAAATGTGTAATTCCCAAACTTGTAGAGAAAAAGACTAAAAAGGCAAAATAGGAAAGAAAAGAGAAGTCAAGTGTGACAGTGTGACAGAACTAAATGTCTCCCCAGTACAGAAGTGAGAGGACTAGGAAACGGCTGGAAGACAGGGTGTGCCAGCCTGGATGGAAAACGCACCTGCCTAGCTCAGGATGAGCAAGGGACATCGAAAACTTAACAACCCAGAAAGATTTCGAGAGGACAGAAAAGATCCCCGGGTTTAACAGCAAGCAGAGCCCTGGACACAACCAGGGAGGAAGCAGCCACCCCTGCAGAGCAGAGGCTCCCTTCAGGAGACGGGAGGACGCCCTGGAGTCAAGAGCAGACCCTGGTACGATGACAGAACAGACGCTGCAGCACCTGCAAGCGCTGACGGGCCACAGACATCAGCCCAGCAAACGTCCGAACACAGGAGACTGCGACACAGTAGCCAGTCTACCAGCGAGCACACACAGCACCCCAGCCAGTCATCCCACAGTGCCCTTGCTTTCAAGGACACGGGACAAGCAGTCAAGAAAACTGTCCACCAAGGACCACAGAGCAAGTCTAACAAACCTGAAAGGACCGACCTCTTAACAGCGGAGTGCAGCGTAGTGGGGTGGGGAGACCGCTGACACTTTAAGTCTGAGAACTAAGAACAAGGGTCAGAGAGAGAGGAAACTACACTGGGAATTAAGTCTTTAAAACCAGGGTGACAAAAATGCTACACAGTTAACTGGGAGACACCGATAACAGTGATTCTTAGAGGAAAAAATGTTTACTTCCAAAAAAATATCTCAATAAACAGGCTTTTCAAATCAGAATATATTTAACAGCGTAGAAGAAACGTGATGAAAGCAGTAACACAAACCCAATAAAAAATGGCCAGGTAACAGAGCCTGACAAGTCACAAGCGGACTCCATTCCAACGACCCATAAAACAGGCAACCGAAAGGCACAGCCAAGGCACTAGCGCCGGAGGGCAGGGCAGAGCAGGACTTGGAGGGCAGGGCAGGAACTGTCTCAGGGAAAGGCCGGGGTCTGGGCGGGTGTTGGACCCTGCACCCCGGAGGCCTCTCCACAGTCCCACAGTAGACAAGACAGAGCTCGCTGACACACAGGCAACAATCACCGACTGTAAAGACAGGACTGTAAAATTAATAAATACGTATTATATACTCATCAGCCAGGGTTCCATCAGAAACACAGATATGCATATTAAGACGTTTATTGCAAGGAATCAGCTCCCAGGGCGTGAGCGCAGCCCTGAGTAGGAGCCTTCCCCCAGATGCAATCAGGCCACACCTTCACCCCAGCTGCTGACCACTGACCGCAAGGCTGTCCACGCAGCTGCCCACATTCCACAGCCATACAGGGACCAGTGCAGGAACATCTGGACCCTGCAGCCTTACACACATAATACATGCATTGCTGTTGCTGTCGTTCAGTCGCTCAGTTCAGTTCAGTTGCTCAGTCGTGTCCAATTCTTTGCGACCCCATGAATCGCAGCACGCCAGGCCTCCCTGTCCATCACCAACTCCCAGAGTTCACTCAGACTCACGTCCATAGAGTCAGTGATGGCATCCAGCCATCTCATCCTCTGTCGTCCCCTTCTCCTCCTGCCCCCAATCCCTCCCAGCATCAGAGTCTTTTCCAGTGAGTCAACTCTTCACATCAGGTGGCCAAAGTACTGGAGTTTCAGCTTTAGCATCATTCCTTCCAAAGAAATCCCAGGGTTGATCTCCTTCAGAATGGACTGGTTGGATCTCCCTGCAGTCCAAGGGACTCTCAAGAGTCTTCTCCAACACCACAGTTCAAAAGCATCAATTCTTTGGCGCTCAGCCTTCTTCACAGTCCAACTCTCACATCCATACATGACCACAGGAAAAACCATAGCCTTGACTAGACGGACCTTAGTCGGCAAAGCAATGTCTCTGCTTTTGAATATGCTGTCTAGGTTGGTCATAACTTTTCTTCCAAGGAGTAAACGTCTTTTAATTTCATGGCTGCAGTCACCATCTATGGTGATTTTGGAGCCCCCCAAAATAAAGTCTGACACTGTTTCCACTGTTTCCCCATCTATTTCCCATGAAGTGATGGGACCAGGTGCCATGATCTTAAGTTTTCTGAATGTTGAGCTTTAAGCCAACTTTTTCACTCTCCTCTTTCACTTTCATCATGAAGATCTTTTTTGTACAGTTCTTCCGTGTATTCTTGCCACCTCTTCTTAATATCTTCTGCTTCTGTTAGGTCCATACCATTTCTGTGCTTTATCGAGCCCATCTTTGCATGAAATGTTCCCTTGGTATCTCTAATTTTCTTAAAGAGATCTCTAGTCTTTCCCATTCTGTTGTTTTCCTCTATTTCTTTGCACTGATCGCTGAAGAAGGCTTTCTTATCTCTTCTTGATATTCTTTGGAACTCTGCATTCAGATGTTTTTATCTTTCCTTTCCTCCTTTCCTTTTCGCCTCTCTTCTTTTCACAGCTATTTGTAAGGCCTCCCTCGGCAGCCATTTTGCTTTTTTGCATTTCTTTTCCATGGGGAAGGTCGCTCAGTCGTGTCTAACTCTTTGCAAACCCATGGACTGCAGCACACCAGGCTTCCCTGTCCTTCACCATCTCCCAGAGTTTGCTCATACTCACGTCCATTGAATCACTGATGCCATCCAACCGTCTCATCCTCTGTCGTCCCCTTCTTCTCCTGCCTTCAATCTTTCCCAGCATCAGGGTCTTTTCTAATGAGACGGATCCTTCGCATCAGGTGGCTGAAGTATTGGTGCTTACTGGTTTGATCTCCTTGCAGTCCAAGAGACTCTCAAGAGTTTTCTCCAGCACCACAGTTCAAAAGTATCAATTCCTCAGCACTCAGCCTTCTTTATAGTCCAACTCTCACATCCCTACATGACTACTGCAAAAACCATAGCTTTGACTAGACGGACCTTGGTCAGCAAAGTGATGTCTCTGCTTTTTAATATGCTGTCTAGGTTTGTCATAGCTTTTCTTTCAAGGAGCAAGCGTTTTTTAATTTCATGGCTACAGTCACCATGTGTCATGATTTTGGAGCCCAAAAAAGTAGTCTGTCACTGTTTCCATTGTTTCCCCATCTATTTGCCATGGATGGGACCAGATGCCATGATCTTCATTTTTTGAATGTTGAGTTTTAAGCCAGCTTTTTCACTCTCCTCTTTCACCTTCATCAAGAGGTTCTTTAGTTCCTCTTAGTTTTTTGTCATAAGGGTGGTGTCATCTGCATATCTGAGGTTATTGATATTTCTCCCAGCAATCTTTATTCCATCTTGTGCTTCATCCAGCCTGACATTTCTCGTGATATACTATGCATATGCTAAATAAGCAGGATGACTCCTTTCCCAATTTTGAACCAGTCTATTGTTCCATGTCCAGTATTAACTGTTACTTCTTGACCTGCATACAGGTTTCACAGGAAGCAGATAAGATGGTCTGGTATTCCCATCTCTGTAGTAGTTTTCCATAGATTGTTGGGAACCACACAGTCAAAGGCTTTAGTCAATGAAGCAGATGTTTTTCTGGAATTCTGTTGCTTTTTCTATGATCCAACGGATGTTGGCAATTTGATCTCTGGTTCTTCTGCCTTTTCTAAATCCAGCTTGAACATCTCAAAGTACTCAGTTCACATACTGTTGAAACCTAGCTTGAAGAATTTTGAGCATTACTTTGCTAGCATGTGAAATGAGTGCAATTGTGAGGTAGTTTGAGCATTCTTTGACATTGCCTTTCTTTGGGACTGAAATGAAAACTGACTTTTTCCAGTCCTGTGGCCACTGCTGAGTTTTCCAAATTTGCTGACATATTGCGTGCAGCCCTTTTACAGCATCATCTTTTCAGATCTGAAATAGTTTAGCTGTAATTCCATCCCCTCCATTAGCTTTGTTCATAGTGATGCTACTTAAGGCCCACTTGACTGCACACCCCAAGATGTCTGTCTCTAGGTGAGTGATCACACCATCACTTTAAGATCTTTTTTGTATAGTTCATTAAGATCTTTTTTGTATAGTTATTCTGTGTATTCTTGCCACCTCTTCGTAATCTCCTCTACTTCTATTAGGTCCACACCTTTTCTGTCCTTTATTGTGCCCATCTCTGCATGTATGTACATGTGTAAACACACACACACACACGATCTCTCCTCCAAATGATGAAAATATGGTATTTTATGCTTTATCGTTCCTTATTACTATTTCCTAATTTTCCACAATGCGGAGTATTGGTTCAGCAATAAGGTTATTTTTATTTTTAAGAAGAGAACAAAAGAGGTACCCACAGCAGCCCACTTTCACCTGGTGTCAGGAGAGGACTCAGCCAAGTTACTCACAGGTAAGTGCATCAAGCCATGGCAGGGTCCTCAGCTGCTCAGCAGACGGAATGAGACCTGAACTTGGCATGAAGGGATATGGGGCTTTGTCACTTTCTTTTCTTTCCGTCTTTCAAGATGATCTCCCAGTATTTCTTTTTTAGGTGTCAGTCTGGCATGTTACAGTGATTAATTTTTGAATGTTAAATCCAATATGAGCTGCTGAGATAAACCCTACCTGCATCACTACCCTTTTAAATTGCTAATCTACTTTGCTTCAGAGTCAGGGTCTTTACAGCCACTTTCATGTGGGAACTAGCTTGTGGCTTTTCAGCATGACCTTCTCTGATTACAGAACCCAGGTAACCCTGCCTCAAGGACAGAGGGGAAGCCTGTGTATGACGGATGCTCCTCACTCTTTAAGGGATGGTAGAAATCACCAGTGAGGACACTAGGGACTGAAGGCTTCTTTGTGTCAAGATTTTAATATAAAATTCAATTCTTTAATAGGACTTCCCTGGTGGCTCAGATGGTAAAGCATCTGTCTACAATGTGGGAGACCCGGGTTCGAGCCCTGGGTTGAGAAGATCCCCTGGAGAAGGAAATGGCAATCCGTTCCAGTACTATTGCCTGGAAAATCCCATGGACAGAAGAGCCTGGTAGGCTACAGTCTATAGCGTCGCAAAGAGACACAACTGAGCAACTTCACTTAATAGACACAGGGTTACTCAAGTGATCCATTTCTTCTTCAGTGAGCTTAGGTAATTTGTGTCTTTTAAGGAATCTGTCCATCTTATCTAAGTTGTCCAAAGTTATTGGCATAAAAGTGTTCATATGCCAGCTGAACTGTTGTTTCCAGAACAACACCGACACATTCAAGTATCAGTTCTGTGAAAAAGGTACGGTGCAATTTTGGGGATTCCCCTAAAAGGACATGGTGGTACAGTGGTTAAGACTCTGTAGGGCCCAGGTCCCACCCCCGGTCAGGACACTAGATCCCACATACTGCAGCTGAAGATCCTACATGCCACAACTAAGACCCAGTGCAGCCAAGTAATTTTATTTTTTTAAAGGACATCACACATAATAGATATCAACAGAAGCCAGGCTGTTGCCTGCAAGGGCTGATCCCAGGCCCTTCAGCCATCACCTCCAAGGCCCAGGACCTGCTATTGGCAGGGGCGGCTCCTGGACCCATGGTGCACTGCTGGGAGAATGTAAGACACCACAGCCACTGGGAAGGTTCACAAAAAGCCCAACTCCTAATTACCATGTGACCCCACAAGTCCACTCCTGAGCACATACCCTCCCCGCAAACGAGAGCAGGGTTCCAAAGAGTTATCTGCTCTTTCATGTTCACAGCAGCACTACTTGTAAGAGTCAAAACATGGACACAACCCAAGTGTCCATCAACAAATGAATGGATGACAAAATGTGGTTTATCTATACAACAGAATATTCATCATTCAGCCTTAAAAAGGAAGGAAATCCTGCAATATGCTACCACACGGGATTTTGAGGAACAGAGAACACTGAGGACATTATGCTCAGTAAGGCAGCCAGTCACAGAAAGACAAATACTGTTAAGATTCCACGGATATGAGGTCCTTGGAAGAGTCAAAGCCACAGAGAGACACAGTAGATGGGATGACAAAGGGCCATTTTTAACTCTGGCGTCATAGTCCCTCCCAGCCCGCCTCCTTCCCTGGAGGATGGCCCTTCTCTCTGGACAAGGAGGAGCACAAAGAGGTCCTCGCGAAGGCGATACCCCCAGCTGCTCTTTCTGTGCTGGGACTGGGGCGACAGAGCCAGGAGCAAGCTGGGTGCTCTGGATGAGGGAAGGACCTTGGGGAGGGGCCGACTACACCCCACCCTCCCCCAGCGCACCTCCTCTGCTCCGTTCCTTTTGTGAAGAACACTGCGCTGACAGCAGTGAGAAGCAGCAAGCCCTTCACAACGCAAGGCAGGCGCATTTACTGTGCTGACTGCTGACATCTGGTCCTTTTCCTTCTGTGAGGCCGCACCCACTTCTCACAATCACAACCCCAGGCTCCTCCAGGGGCACGCAGTGCAGGGACCTCCTCACACGCCACCAGCAACAAGCACATCCACAACCTTGGGTCCCAAAGACACCTCCACACCCCCACACAGGAACACTCGCCACACACCCCCCTCACACATACCCGCCCCCCACACCCCCTCAATAAACACAACACACACATCCACACACACCCTCACATAAACACACCCCACCCACTCCACACACACAGCCACAGCCCGCTGCCGGGTTTAAGGAAGGCGAGACTGGGTCTCACTGCAACTTCCAGCCCCACGCCACAGGCCCCTGTGAACAGCGGGGCTGCAGCCTCTGGGCTCTTGCCCACGTCACAGGGGCTTCACACCCACATCCACTCCCATTCCCCGTGTCTACAGGTGTGCAGATCAGTGGCAACACAGGCAGCAGTGCACATGTGCCTCGGTCTTGGGACCAGGTTTCCAGGCCAGGCTGGCCCTGGGCCTGAGAGCAACCTGGGTGAGACCTTTCCCTCATGGCCCTCCCCACAGGCCTCCCACAGAGGCTCTGCTTCAACCAAGCGGGTGCTCTGTTCAGAAAGGTCAGACTGCAGCAGCTGGAGGTCCAACTCTGCTGTGTTACCAGTGGGGGCCTGTGTGGACATTCTCTGAACTTCATCTCTCAAAGCAAGAGCACCCAGGCCCAGAGGCTTCTGTGCTAGGGATAGGCCCCAGAGACACTCACTCCACACAGGTCTCAGAAGGTGATGCTCTGAAAGCCCAAAAGGTGAAGAAGAAAGGATGTCTTGAACACAGAGAGCCAGACCACCCAACACCTAGGCATCTTCTCGATGAATCACCACCATAACTACTGTGACACAGGGCACTGCTCGAAGCCAACTTAACAACCATCTAAAGTGCTAGACTTTCCATGTGTGCACTGAGGGGCCAAGCAGAACAGAGGAAAAGAATTAATCCACCAAGAACTCTTAAGTGGAGTGAAAAACTTCAGGATAATTATTAAAAAAAAAAAAAAAATCAAATGTCAATGAACAGCGAACCGGGATCTTGGTCTGCCCTGAAAACTGAACATGGGGTTAGGAGGCCACTGGGCTGAAGAAACATGGCCTGGACGCAGATGGGAGGAGGCCAGCCGTGCCCAGTGCCCAGCTTCAGCAGCTGCTGCGCAGTGCTGGCCTAGGTCCTGGTGATGTTCGGTGCGCACATTTGCGCTTACAGAATTGGGAACCGAGGTAGAGGGTAAAGGAGGTATCAGCTCCATTCACGTCATTGTCTTCATCAAAGATTCTTATAAACAGAAAAACAAAAAATTAAAATGACCTGCTACAGACACTTGCCATTTCAGTTTCCTCATCGCGCACTTTCATCTTTATTTACCAAACACTCCATTTTCTGCATTCCAAACTACTCAATTCAGGTCCAAAGATAAAAGGGTATATAAAAGCACCTCCTTTCTACAAATGGTTATTTCTGGCCACCAGGTACAGAACACCAATACGATTTTAACTCCTTTGCTCCCAGGCTGGCGAACCCACAGGCTCCACCAGGGCCCCTGGTGGCCATACCTGTGTTCTCAGGGGCCCTAGAGGGAGGTGCTCTGGCTGGTGGACAGTCTCCGTGTGCACGGGAAGCCACAGCCACCTCTGCTGAAAAGCAACAACCCAGAGCACACAGGCTCATGGACCAAGAGAAGACACGCAGGCACCATCCAGTGCTCTTGCCAGTCTCCACGTGAATGATCCACACGAGGCCTTAAGGAGGAGAGAGGCTGAGTGGGTCTTGCCTGAAATGTAGCCCTGATAACAAACATCATGCCAGGCATGGTCCCAACAAGTCCAAGGGCCCAACCCTGAGAGGAGAGCAAGTTACTGACCCACACAGCTGCACAGGCCTGGGTAACCGAGGGAATGCTGCAGGAAGAAACCGCAACACCCCTGGGCGGGCAGTCTGAACGGGCAGCGGCTCTCCTGTGGCCTGCCCCTCAATCGTATGCCATCAACAAAGAGCCACACGGGACAAGCATTCCGTCCAAAAATCAGGTGAGGCAACTCCATGGGATAGCCCACTCTCAGCTCTCACAAGCAGGCGGACTTGCCCCTGCACCAAGGACCGCGGGGCAGTCACATGGGGGAGTCAGCACACAGCCCCGCCCACAGCCCCTTGGCGGCAGACACGTGCCGGTCACGGTCGCCTGATCTCCAGGGTCTGCACTGGCAGCTGGTTCCACGTGAAGCCGCCTCGGGACGCATCCACAAGAAGCCTTTTGTGCAAAGGGGAAGCCACACCTGAATCAGACCTGTTGAGCTGGACTGTCAGGTGCCCAACAGGGATGCACCGCAGCACTGCCAGCAGGACCCGAGTGTGGCCCCAGTTCAAGAGCAGGGGCCCAGGGCCCGCCCTGTAGCCCAGGCCCCTGTGCTGCCAGAGACCTGTCCACAGGCTCATCAGGACACACGAGCCACAGAACCAAACCTTCAGAATTCTCTTGGCAATAAAGGAATGTCCCATGACTACTCAGATCCTGCCTGGAGAGTTTCTGTTGGTGGACATGTTTGTGTACACACACACACAGACACCCTGAAGTTACTCACTTCACCATCCAGTGTCGGTGAACATCTTCAGCCCCAGGAATGGATGTCAGTCGGGGGGACAACGGCTGGGCCTGGCTTGGCTCACCCACTGGGTGACACAGTGAAGCCAGGCCCAGCTCTCTGGGCCATGGCCTCCCAGCATTGTTCAGACCATGTCTGCTCTCTCTCCCTAGACCACTGGGGACCCTTCGAGTCCAGGTGCCGTGTGGCCATACTGTGGAGGCCGGGGAGGCAGCAGGGGGCAGAGACCCCTGCCCAGACCCACCTCCTCCTTCCTCAGAGCCCAGAAAGCCAAGGTAGATGTGTCAGACCATGCCCAGTACAGGGGCCAAGGCGGAGCTGAAAGCAGTCATTACTGCAGGCTCCACTGCACCAGGCTCTCCAGAACTAGAGATCAACTGTTTGTCCCAGCCTTTTAGCCTAACCCCAAAATACAAGTGCAGTCTTTAAAACAAAAGGCCATTTATTTATTCAACTATGCTCTGTCAAATAACTCTTTTTTGTCTGGATTTTCAACTTTCATACCCCTGTCAATTATCTTAAAACAGTTAATGTTGTTCTTGTTCAGTTGCTAAGTCATGTCCAACCTTTTGGGACCTCATGAACTGCAGCACGCCAGATTTCCCTGTCCTTCACCATCTCCCAGAGCTTACTCCAACTCATGTCCATTGAGTCAGTGATGCCATCCAATCATCTCGTTCTCTGTCATCCCTTTCTCTTCTCACCTTCAATCTTCCCAGCAATCTCTTCCATTGAGTCGTCTCTTCACATCAGGTGGCCAAAGTACTGGAGTTCAGCATCAGTCCTTCCAGTGAATATTCAGGGTTGATTTCCTTAAGGATTGACTGGTTTGATCTCCTTGATACCCAAAGGATGCTCAAGAGTCTTATCCAGCACCAGTTCAAAAGCATCGATTCTTCGGTGCTCCGCCTTCTCTCACAACCATACATGACTACTGGAAAAACCATAGCTTTGACTAGATGGAGTTTTGTCAGCAAAGTAATGTCTCTGCTTTTTAACCTAAACGCTGTCAAGGTTTGTCGTAGTTTTTCTTCCAAGGACTCAGGCCCCCAACCCCTCACAACACAGTCCAGTTGCTGGGCTCAGGGCTTGAGACAGTGAGAGAGGTGAGGCAGGGTCTGTCTTCATTGTAAAAAATTTGGATAATACTGACACACTAAAAGAAAACTAAAGACAAATCCCCCACCTTCAAGTCCCCAGCAAAACGCTGAATCAATTATTTCCCCCTCTCCACTTAAGATTACAAGTGTTACTCAGGAGCAACCTTCCCTAAAGTAACACAGAAACACACGGTGGAGTCCCCAGACCTGCAGGGCTCCACATTAACCTGTGCAACTGGCAAGACTGGTCATCAGGCCCTGTCTCCCCAACTGCTCTGTGCAAGAACAGAACAGCGGGGAGCAACGTGTGCATCCCAGGGCGTGGGGTGCACTCTCTTCACCAGGAATACAACCTCAGGAAATAGTCCCTCTCAAGCCCAGTCCCCCTCCTCGGACCACCACTTCCTGGTTCTCCAATAGCCTTCTGTCACTTGGAAATGCCCACCTGTGACCTAAGGCAAAAGAGGATGCCCCAGTGCTGACTAAGGTCCAGACAGGTGTGAGGACCAAGGTCACCTGGGGTAGGAGTGGAAGAGCCACAGAGTAGAGGGTGAGCCTGTGGACGAAAGTTCCAACAGGACAGAAACCTGCCAGGAGGGACCCTTGACGGAGCACGGACATCCCACCTCTGTTGGAACAGTGGGGATAGGCCCTTCCTGAGGCTGCGTTCTGTCTGACTGCAAGTCTCCCCGTCTCGCTATGTGACACCTGCCATTTAACCTGTGTCTGCAGTGAGAGCTGGACCAGAAGCAGTGGAGCCTGCGGGCAGCAGCGAGGGCCCAGTTCTCCACAGTCCAGATACAGCGGGTGGACAACCCACGGAAAAGAGTCAAGAAGCAGACACCAAGTGCATCTGTGCAGGCCCCACTGACACTGGAGAGAAGCCTCCACCCACTCGCCTTCCCACCTCCCCCACAGCACGCCCACAAGGGGAGGTGACGGCGGTCACACTCACCAGAGCTCTGTTCCACAGAAAGAGGTGCTCTAAGAGCCACAGGTGAGATAAAGAACCTGACAAACCTCACCTGTCCTGAGTCCTGAAATCCCCTCAGAAGGAGAACATTCCCTAAGCTGAAGCCTGTCCCAGACTCCAGCCTCAGACCCTGGGACAGGGCACGCCAAAGGGACTGGCCCGCTGCTTGACACGCCTCTAAGTCTAGCCCTGAGCCAAACCCAGAGCCTGCCTGAAGGGTCAGGGAGTCACTGGCCACAGCCTGCTCGCCCGCACAGAAGGTCAAGCACATCTCAGGAAGCAGGTGAGACCCGTCTGCAACCTCCCCATGTCGTGTGCAGGAGCCACCTGCCCTGAAGTTGTTATGAGACAAAGGCGTGTGCCTTAGCTCCATACAGACACTGATGCAGAACACAGCAGCGATCGACACACACAGAGAGCTGAGAGGGAGACCACAAGAGGCAGCTGGCACAGAGAGGCAGGTGTGGTGGAGGAAGGAGATGGCAGAAAGGGCAGAGCGGTCTTACAAGTTCTCATCACAAGAAACAACATTTACCGCTGTGTGAGGTGACAAAAGACGACTAGACTTCATGGGGTCATTTCTCTGCACACCTGAAACTTCCACAAGGTGAAATGTCAATTGTGTCTCGATAACACTGGGGGGAAATAAAACATAAATAATTTTAACTTTGGGACAGGGAATGATCTTTTCCTTCCTTTTGCCTCAAACACATGGCCTTTGGTCTGACAACATTTTACAGCAGCCCACATTTAGTATAATGCAGAATTCAATCCTAACACCCCACGGGTGTCTGCATCATGGAAGGTCAGTGATGAGTTTGCTGGTGCACACGTGAGAGCCTGTGTGTGCGCACATGCATGAGCACAGACATAAGCACGCATCAAGAGGCCACTTTTCACAGCAGAGCTGGTTAAAGAGGCAAGAGCTTCCAGGCCATAAAAAGGAAATGAGGTCTGTCCTCCAGCACAGGGCAGCGTGTGGCACAGAGGACCCCACAGAGAGAACCCCTCCCAGGAAGCCTGCCTGGATTCCAGCCAGAGATGAGCCGCATGAGGGAAGGCACCTAGCAGCATCCAAGCTGCCGCCAGCTCTGCTGCAGAAACGCAGCTAAACCCCACATCCCGAACAACCAACAGACGCTGTATGCCACCTGTGACCTCTACCCTCTTCCTGACTTTCCAGTTGGACCACTGTGTTAAAGAAAACACCAACTAAATGCTCTCCAGGCAGCCCCGAAGCCAACACCCAACGAACAAAACCTACTACTCCTCTACTCTAGCTTTTCTGAACACAGGCTCAGAGAGAAGGTTCAAAGAACACCAATTCTTCATGGCCGGGACCCAGAAAATCTGAGTAAGTGCACTCCCCAGACAGCTACAGCGCCCACAGTGCTCGCATCTTGAGACCTCAGCCCAGGAGCCTCCCCGCCTGCCCCCTCCCTGCTGGAGATGGAGACACCTCGGTCCACAGGAGGGAGGCTCAGACGAGCTTCCGTGTCCTAGGCTGGCCAAGGGCTGCCCTCTATGGCAAGAAAGAGGGCGAAAAAACTGGTCCCGACAAGAAAACAGAACCAAAGGACTAGGCCTTCCCTTCTCAGAAATTATATTCACTGGGGCTTCCCTGATAACTCAGTGGCAAAGAATCCGCCTGCCAATGCAGGAGACACAGGTTTGATAACCCTGGTCTGGGAAGATCCCACATGCATTAGAGCAACTAAGCCTGTGTGCCACAACTAGGCCAAGGAGCCCTAGAGCCCGTGTTCCCCACCAAGAGAAGCCATTGCAACGAGAAGCCTGTGAACCACAACTAGAGAGCAGCCCCACTCGCTGCAACGAGCAAAAGCCCGTGGCAAGCTGCATGAGTCACAAGCTGGAATCAAGACTGCCGGGAGAAGAGAGTGAAAAAGCTGGCTTAAAACTCAACTTTCAAAAAACTTAAGAACATGACATCCAGTCCCACCACTTCACAGCATACAGAGGGGGAAAAAATGGAAACAGTGACAGACTTCACTTTTTTGGGCTCCAAAATCACTGCAGACAGTGACTGCAGCCATGAAATTAAAAGATGTTTGCTCCTTTGTTGCAAGGACTATTGCTGAAGCTCCAGTACTTTGGCCACCTGATGCGAAGAACCACCTCATCAGAAAAAGACCCTGATGCTGGGCAAGATTGAAGGCAAAAAGGAGAAGGGGGAGGCAGAGTATGAAATGGTTAGTCAGCATCAGCGACCCAAGGGACATGAATCTGAGCAAACTCCAGGAGATAATGGAGGACAGGGAAGCCAGGTGTTCTGCAGTCCATGAGGTCACAGACAGACACAACCTAACAACTGAACAACATCATACAGGACTCCAAACCAGCAACTGTGTCCAATATATTCTGAGTCATCACAATCCAAATCATCTTAAAAGATCTGCAAAATCTGGAAAAACAAAGACAAATTTTTAGATCAAGTGACGAGGCTGAACCACAAAAGACAAAACTTCAGTCAGCCAAGTGTGAGCTACATGGTTCAAACGACCAAGAGAATCAATGTCTAAAGCTGTGAGACGCATAGCCAGCCTGGAGACAGCTTCTCTGCAGGTGGAATTATGCAAGGAAACTGGCTGAGGCCTAGGGAGGGGAGGGACGGCACCCAGCAACCTATCCTGGGAGCAGAGGCACACAGGATGCCTGGCCTTCAGCTTTCTGCTGCCAGTCTGCAAAGAAAGAGGAGGCCAAAGGAAGGGAAAGCAGCTTAGGGGACTGACCCACAGCGAAGAATGTGTGATCGCCAAAAGACCAACCCGGGAGGAACACGCAGACACCTACTCTAAAGGGGGCCAATGTCCATGTCCCCTTGACAACTACAGGAGGGGACTTAACGCCAAGGTTCTACCGAATCAGGAGCCCTCTGAAAATGCACACAGACTCAGGTGCTGACGCACTGGGGAGAAGTAATGCACACTCTGGGAGCTTCCCAAGGCTGTCACATTCTGAGTGACCAACAGGCATGTAGGCTGACTTGATTTGTTAAACTACGATTTCTCATACAGGCTGAAGAGCTCAGTATAGCTGCTTATAAAATGTGGTCCAAGGACCAGAAGGAATTTTGGCAACCCACTTTGGAAACTTTTTTCATAGCAACACTGCCTCTTTGGCTGGGGTGATATTTGCACTCATGATACAAAGGTGATGGTCCAGTTGCTTAAGAACCTCCATGATGAAGTAGTAATTGTTAATTTCATTAAATATCAGGCCTTTCCATACTTGTCTTTTTCATATTCTATGTGAAAAAATATGAAATGCACATGAAACATTTATTCTGTGTACCAGTAATAGTTGCCTCCAGCAAAAGCGTTTTTTCAAGGAACACCATTTTTATATGGAAGAATGACTGACAGGCAGGCTCAGAGACACAGGAATTTGGCAGACTGCTTCTAGAAAATGAACAAAATGAGACTGCCACTTCCAGGAAAACACCTGAACTTTGGTTTTAATTTTACTTTTTATTTTTGGCCACAAAGCTTGATAGATCTTATTTCCCCACACTGAGAGTGAACCTAGGCCCCCAGTATCAAAAGCTCAGGGTCCTAACCACTGGGAATTTGCCAATGCTAAAATTCAAGTATTTGATCAAATACCAGAATTTTGGAAAACTCTATGAACAGACAGCTTCTGGTGGCTTAAAGGCTCCTCTGATGAGAGAGCTAATAAGAAAAACAAAAGCAGCAAAATAAAATATGTTAGCATCTGAGAGATGGAAAGAATCGAGTACACCACAGCTGACCAACTGCCCATGGGCACTGCTGCAGAACTCAAAACAGGTAAAAGGTCTGGTTACCGTGCAGAAAAGACCAAAGGGTCAAACACGGCTGAGAAGAACTAACTGGGACCCAAGGCAGGACCCCCCACTTCCTCTGACCTTCACCACATGGCCAGCCGTTAGGTTTCAGTATCGTATCAAACAACACCTCCAAAACTGTACCAGAAAGCTATTAAAGGCAATTCCCTGGTGATCCAGTGGTTAGAACTTGGTGCTTTCACTGCCATGGCCTAGGTTCCATCCCTGGTCAGGGAACAAAGACTCTGCAAGCTACAGGGTGTGGCCCAAATATTCTTCCTTATTCCAACTACATGTTTTCTGGTATACTTTAACCAAAGGAACGTATGACAGCTTTTCATTTTGGAAAATACAGTGGTTTTTGAGTAAAGCTGTGCTATTTAGAATAATGTACAATGGGTTTATTACTCCTACTTTTTAAACGAAATGAGTAAATGAGCGTTTTAACTGATAGATGTCCCTACACGGACAGGACTCATTTGGGCCTCTCGGTGCTCCCAACATGAAGAGTTCCCAAAACGACAGGGTCCAGGAACACGGGCAGGCAGGAAAGATGCCTACTCCAGGCCCCATTCCATCACAGACCCTCCAAGACCGCACCTACAACGTGACCCTTTAATACGTGTGTGTGAGAAGAAGTAAAAGATGAACATACACAAAATCTGAGCACATCTCTCCAGGAAGCGCCGGCTTTCTGTCTCCCTGGTGGTAGCTGGTGCCCAGGGCCATGTGGATGGAGGAGACTGGAGCAGGGAAGCGGGCCTGTCTGTTGGTTCTCCTCCCCCTGAAATGCAGGAGGGCCCTATGCCCCGGGCAGGGAGGACCGGGCCTGCGTGCTTCCTGCTCAGCAGACTGAACAGCACCCCTGTGCAGACCCAGCACTCAGTACTCTGAGGGTCAGGATGCAAGGGTCCAGAATCTCGTCATTTACAGATGGGGATGAGGGCTTGCAGTGAAGCTGCAGACCGTCCATCCAAGGGTGGATGGACGGTCCCTGAGCTGGCTACCCGAACCACTGGGCAGACCTGCTTTAGAACAGGGCTCAGGCCCCGAGCATCAATCCCACTGCTGAGTCTGGGAGCAGAGCCCACTCTCGAAAACGCAGTGTGGGTTGAGTCTGGAGACTGGCAGCACGCAAATGGCTATAGACCTCATGACTCTACATGTTTAAGCCCAGGCTAAATACTGCTAGTCCAGTCTCTGAAAGGAAAGTTAAGTGGTGTGGCCCAAAGCACACTGACTGAAGAGGCACACAGGCTCCCTTGAGCCCAGTGAGGGCCCTGCACCACCTCTGGACTGGGTTGCGTGCCCTCAGACTCTGGAGACCAGGGCCTGGGCCATCCTTCTCCCTGTTGCCCATCACCGGCTTTGCACTGTTGGAGGGATGGCTTCCCTGAGAGGCATCTCAGAAGTCCCCTGAACAGAGGGCGGCAGTGTTCTGGAGCAACATCCCACACAGTCCAGGACTCTCAGAAATGGAGGACAGCATAGGACAAGTGTCCAGGAGGCAACGCCCTCTTTTCCAAGCAGTTCACAGAGAGGTCAGAACTGCGTTCAGAGGTCAGCAGAGGGCTTTGTTTACTGTCTATTTCCCATCTGAGAATACCAGAGAGACAAAGTGATCCAAGATGTCTTTCATTAGGTGAATAAAAAAATAAACTGTGGAACATCTAGACAGTGGGCTATTATTATTATTCAGCACTAAAAAAGAAAAAGAAAAATGAGCTATCAAGCCTTGAAAGGACACTGAGGCCCCTTAAATGCATGTTACTAAGTGGTAGGAGCCAACCTGAGAAGGCAGCATGAGCCTGACCACAGGATGCTCTGGAGAAGGCAAGAGTGCAGACGGGAGGTGGGGGGAGGCGCCGCAGCACACACGGAGCCGCCAGCACCCAGAGGGAGGCTGGATGCAGCCTGCAGACCCTGGGGACGCCGCGTCTGTGCAGCATCATATCAACCGCAGGCGCCTGGTGGCACAGAGGATAGGAATCCGCCTGCCAATGCAAGAGGCATGGCCAGGAAGATCCCACGCACCACGGGGCAGCTTAGCCCACAGCGACTGAGCCTGCACTGCAGAGGCTGCGCTTCGCACACTGCAGCTCGAGAGGACTCCCTGCCCACTGCAACCAGAGAAAGCCCGAGCAGCAGCGAGCAGTGCAGCCAAAAAATAAATAAAATTTTAATAAATACACAGACCAATCCCCCCCCTGGGGTGAGTGAGTGGGTGCTGAATGTGTATGGGAAATCTCTACACCTTGCTGTTTGATTCTGTTGTGAACCTAAAAAGGAGAATAGAGCGCCGGGCTTCCGTTAGAGAGGCAGCCCGACAGGCTGGTCCAGGCCCCTCGCTGCCAGCCCAGCCTCCCGTCTCACCTGCTCCCCACCCACTGCCCAGGCTATGCCCTCCTCAGGCTCAAGGGGCCCCTCTGCTGTGGGAGGGCAGACAGGGTATACGACTCCATCTCTGGCCAAGATGACAAATGATCAGGTCAGGAACGAGGACGCCGGCAGCAGTGTGGGACCAGCCACCCCAGCAGGGGCCCCGGCACTGCCCTTCCACACAGGCAGCCACGGACCCCCAGGGGCCGACAGCTGGGCGGTCTCCACCTGCCACCCTCCCGGGGGGGCTGCAGATGCCCCTGACTCCTTTGAGGCCACTGTCCTGGGGACATGAACCAAGGCTCACTCACTTAAGCCTCAGGACAAAGAGTGGAAGACTCAGAGTGAACAGAACAGCAGCTTCTTCCCTGGACAAGAAATGGACCACCACGGCAGGCACAGGGCCTCTAGAACAGAGCTCTGCCGTCAGCCTAGTGCAGGGGCCTGGTCCCATCTGCCCCGCGCCTAGGCCTCGCCCTGCACTGCGCACTATCCAGACATATGATCCTTGCACCAGGGCTGAGCACTGCGTGACGGCCCAAGACACCACCCCTGAAAAACACACACACACACAGCACCCCGTCACCAGACACCCTGCACACACCACAAACCCACAATACACACACACACACACACACAGTCCCCACCACCAAAGACACACACCACAAACCCACCACACACACACACACACACACACACAC
>SJYC01111705.1:0-82429 GCA_006408675.1 Madoqua kirkii
CACACACACACACACACACACACACACACAGAGCACCCCCACTACAGACATCACACACATACACACACCCCACCATTACAGACACCCCCACACACACCACAAACCCACACACATACACACAAACGCCCCACCACAGACACACATACATACAACTCCCCACCACCAGACACATACACACACACAGCACCCCCACACCACAGACATTCCATATACACACCACAAACCCACACATACAGAGACACAGCACCCCTCCACCACAGACACCCACACACACACCACAAACCCACACATACATACACACAGCACCCCAACACCAGACACCCCCATACACCATATACACCACAAACCCACACCCCTATCAAACACACACACACACAGACAGCACCCCACCACCACAGATACCCCCCACACATACACAAACCCACACATACATACACACACTGCACCCCACCACATATCCCCCACCACGGATATGCCACACACCCACCACAAACACACACCACACCCCAACACTATACCCCCCACCAGATAAGCCACACACCCACCACAAACACACACATACACAGCACCCCACCACCACATATCCCCCACCACAGATATACCACACAGCCACCACGCTACATACATAGCCCCACACATTTCCCCCACCAGATACACATTATACACATCACAAGCCCACACCCACATACATACACACACACAGCACACATCACATACATCACATAAACACTACAAACCCATACACACAGCACCCCACCACGACATCCCCCACCACAGATATGCCACACAGCCACCACAAACCCATACCCACTCCCACTACACATACTGTGGCACAATCATGGCATAAGTATAAAGAGGGGCCCCTGCATTCACTCCTTGCCCCTCCCCTGAAGGCAGACGCCTGCATGGTGACCTCTCCTTAGTGTAACAAGGACTCCACGACGCACTCAGTTTGCTCCTGACAGCTATGGAACCTTGGAAACCCTACTATTCAGCATCTTTGAGGCCTACAGCCTTATGATAAAAATGTGGGGAATGGGGAAGAAATACAAAAGTGAAGGTGTCTGGACAGTCGGGCCGCTCACAGCCCTTTGGGGTTCCTGGAAGAGCAGGACCCCTCCCACATCAGCCTTGGGAGATGGAGACCCCACCCAGAGACCTGAACAACAGCTGCCACCAGATGGAGGATGCCAGGGAGATGTTCTGTGGAGACTCAAACACAAAGAAAAGAGATTTTCTTTCTTCTAAAAAAAAAAAAAGTGAAGTATTAGCTAAAGGAGATTAGAGGAGCTTACACATCTGATCATAGCTTTTCCCACAGAAAATGCCCACAACAGAGTTTCTCCAGCTGTGCCCTGTCCCCCAGGCAGGGATGCAAACCTGTTCTTCCCCTGACCCATCCATGCCATAGGCCTCAAGCCAAGACAGCATGTGACACGCTAGCTATGAGGCTGGGCTACAGCACAGCTGACTCCACAAGCTCCAGCACCCAATTCACACAGACTCCAGAGGCCCACACATACACAAACACGGGGCAGAAACCCACTGTCCTTCTGTAGCTCAGGCTTCCAGCGGCTCCTCCCTAAGTCCCCGCTCTGCCTGAGGCCAAGATGAAAACACAAAGGGGTGCCAGGCACAGGGGAGGTGAGGTAGACAGTAACTTTCCAAAAGAACAGAAAAATTAAAACAGTAAAAAATCCTTGCCCCCAAAATTAACAAGAACAAATTTTAAACCCAGGCTGACTTGACCCTAACTAGGAGATGAAGAAAATGGACAAGGAGGTTCCTGGAGGAGGCTGGGAGTGGACAGTCGGCTGGGAACCAGAGGCAGATGCACTGCCCCCCAAGACCCCAGCCACCCAGACAGCCGGGACCCTCCAAGGTGCTCAAGGGCCCCAGGTTTACTTCTGATAAACAACCCATTCACAAAAGGTCCACAGAGTCCGAGGCGGTAAGTAAGTGCCACGTGACTTCCCAGAAGCTGGTTCCCACCCGCTCCTTCCTCTCAGCTCTCTGGCCCCGCCCCAGGGCCTCTGCCTGGACAGAAGCAGGGAGCGGGCAGGTGCTGAGACAGCGGGCGCACGAGCACTGCCTGCCCACCTTCCTGATGGCAACCCGGGGGCCCACGCTGCCCTTGGCCACGGCCCTGCACTGCTGCCGGCTCTGCTCTGCTTCCCTTCCTCGCCTCCAGGTCAGCTCTCAGTCCACCTACAGCACCCCCAGCAGGCAACTCTGAGGATCAAACACAACATCCTCATCCTCAGAACACAGCACATCAAGAACCTCACCACCATCCCTTTTCTCGATGCTGAGAATACCCAAATCCCTATTCCTCAGGGGCAACACAAATGTCTGGCTTCTCTGGTGGCTCAGTGGTAAAGAATTCTCCTGCCAATGCAGGAGACACAGGTTCAATCCCTGGGTCAGGAAGATCCCCTGGAGAAGGGAATGGCAACCCACTCCAGTATTCTTGCCTGGAGAATCCCATGGACAGAGGAGCCTGGTGGGCTACAGTCCATGGGGTCACAAAGAGATCAAGTGACGATCAAGTAACCAAGACATATAAGCACTACTATGTATAGAACTGATAACTCTAGGGAACTCTATCAACACTCTGTAATGACCTATATGGAAACAAAATCTAAAAAAGAGGGGAAACATGTATAACTGAGCCACTTTGCTGTACGGCAGAAATTAACACAACACTGTACATCAACTAGATACCAATAAAAATTAATTTTTTAAAAAGGGCTTCTATTCTAGAGTGAACACAGTCCAGCCACAAAGGTGCCTCCCCACCTCTGTCTGGTCAGCCCCCAGCCCACAGCACCTCCACCACCGTACGCGACCTCCTCCTCCCATTGAGGTCCAAGTGGGCTCAGGAACGGCCTCAGAAACATAGGCCTGCAGAAACCTCAGCAGCCTCACAGAGCCTGATCCTGAGGGGTGGCAGGAAGGAGGAGGGACTCCAGGCTGGCCCATAGGCCAGTTCAGCTCGGGTTTCACAGAAGCTGTGCAGCTCTGCTCTGAGGCAGACGCAGGCCATCTCTTCACCCTCTAACATAACACTTGGAGGAAATCCCTTTAGTCAGCTTTTAAAATCTGATGGCATCAAAAAATAAAATAGGGAGTTCCCTAGTGGTCCCTGCTGGTTAGGACTTCACACTTTCACTGCCGAAGCCCGGGTTCAAGCCCTGGTTGGGGAACTTAGATTCTACAAGTGACACAGTAGAGTCAAATAAATATAAATAAATACAAAGAACACTGGTTCCGTGAGAATCCCTATTGCTAACAATAGAAGGAAAATGACTGCAATATTATAAGCAACAGATGAGCTGCTACTAACAGCCCACAAGCCCTTCCAGCTCCTTCCTGCCCAGCACAGCTGTGGAACCAGAGCCCTGATGCCACTGCAGCCAGGAACACCCGGAGGAACTAGAGTGCAAGCTGGGCCCAGGCGCCATTTCTCTCACCTGCCTGCTTCCCATACCCTCTCAGCCACACGAGTTTTCCCAGCACCTCAAACATCTAGGCATAACTAGGGAACTCTATCAACACTCTGTAATGACCTATATGGAAACAAAATCTAAAAAAGAGGGGAAACATGTATAACTGAGCCACTTTGCTGTACGGCAGAAATTAACACAACACTGTACATCAACTAGATACCAATAAAAATTAATTTTTTAAAAAGGGCTTCTATTCTAGAGTGAACACAGTCCAGCCACAAAGGTGCCTCCCCACCTCTGTCTGGTCAGCCCCCAGCCCACAGCACCTCCACCACCGTACGCGACCTCCTCCTCCCATTGAGGTCCAAGTGGGCTCAGGAACGGCCTCAGAAACATAGGCCTGCAGAAACCTCAGCAGCCTCCAGAGCCTGATCCTGAGGGGTGGCAGGAAGGAGGAGGGACTCCAGGCTGGCCCATAGGCCAGTTCAGCTCGGGTTTCACAGAAGCTGTGCAGCTCTGCTCTGAGGCAGACGCAGGCCATCTCTTCACCCTCTAACATAACACTTGGAGGAAATCCCTTTAGTCAGCTTTTAAAATCTGATGGCATCAAAAAATAAAATAGGGAGTTCCCTAGTGGTCCCTGCTGGTTAGGACTTCACACTTTCACTGCCGAAGCCCGGGTTCAAGCCCTGGTTGGGGAACTTAGATTCTACAAGTGACACAGTAGAGTCAAATAAATATAAATAAATACAAAGAACACTGGTTCCGTGAGAATCCCTATTGCTAACAATAGAAGGAAAATGACTGCAATATTATAAGCAACAGATGAGCTGCTACTAACAGCCCACAAGCCCTTCCAGCTCCTTCCTGCCCAGCACAGCTGTGGAACCAGAGCCCTGATGCCACTGCAGCCAGGAACACCCGGAGGAACTAGAGTGCAAGCTGGGCCCAGGCGCCATTTCTCTCACCTGCCTGCTTCCCATACCCTCTCAGCCACACGAGTTTTCCCAGCACCTCAAACATCTAGGCATAAGAGAACCAATGTTCTACTGACCACCAAGACCTGTGGTGGGCAAGAGTGAGAACTTTTCTGGGAAAGCATGTAAACACAATGGCCAATTTTTATATGAACAAAAGCACATGTTTAATAAAACCTAATTTAAATAACATATAATATTTCATACTTTGTATGTATTTTAAGAGAACCTAGAGCAGCCAGAACTCTAAAATTATAAAAAGTTATCATACTCAAAAATTTAGAATACATGTTTTACTGGTATAATTAGCTATGCATATTTCTTTGAGAAAGAAGCAAAAGTGTGCTTTGTTACCTATTTTTAAATCTTGACAAATATCTCTGTTAAACAGGCAAATGTATTATTAGCACAGGATCTATGAGCTTCTCACCAACTGCAAATCCACCCGCCACCGCCTTGCAGCCAAGGCACATCGCGTGCGCTGTGATGTCAAGGGACACAGCCACCAGTGGCCGAATGCTGCTCAGGTGGTGGCAGGGTCAGTAACTGTAACACAGTATGACCTTCAAACCATGTGACCAAAAAAAAACCCTGCAACTCCAATCAGCCTGCCCCATCATGGACCCTGGAGCCACAGTCATTATAGACCAGCCCAGAGTCTATCCAAACTGGGCCCTAAAGGATGCCTGGGAAGGACACGCATTCAGATGGAAACACATAGGGTCTTTAACAAGCCCACCTCTGCTGGAAAAGGTGACCTCAGACGGGACCTCAGTGGTTCACATTCCACCTTATGTAGTCAGAATGAAAATTAAGAACAATAGATGATATGAATAACAATGAAAAAGCATTACAAAGCCTGCAAAATTATTGTGTTTTTAAACTTGTGCCTTCAGATGCCAGGAAAGGTATGGAATGTAGACCCTTCCACCTGTGTTCTCACCTGCAGTCACACCCTCATCTCTATCCCATCCAAACAGTGGATTTCTGAAGACAATTATAATCAGTGTAATCAGTACTGAATGAATATTTAAGGTTCACAAAAGTGATCAACAGCATTAGATACCCTGGATTACCTGTGTGATGTACTGTGAAAATGACAACTCTTCCATCTCAGACAACATTCCAGACAGGAACTCGGCCACTGCTCGAACTCCACCAGAGCCATCAGGCCAGGCCCGGAACCTGTCAGCAGCCTGGCTGGTAAATTGTTTTCTTTTCATCAAGGATCACCAAATGCTTACTAATTACCTAATTTAGGCAGCATCTTGTTTTTTCTTGTCATAAATTAAGGCCAGTGTTCAAGTCTCCAAACAAAGGCCAGGCTCAAGCCTGCAGGTGTGGGTGGGCCTGGTTCCCCTCTGCCTCCCGCCCCAAGGCAGAGGCTCTCCGTGGCTGCCCTGGCGTCCAAGACAGCCCATGACAGCCCATGAAAGCATGGGCTATCCGGGAAGACCACCCTGAGGGCCTCCCGGGTGCAACTGAGCCCACCACAGCCACACCTCCCACCACCCACCAGTGGCTGAGCCAGCTGCTCTCCCATTCCAGACCACCCTGCAAACTAAGAGTTCTCCATCACACTCAACTCCATTTCCAAGGAAACACGTCCATCATCAAGGAGGCCGGCCAGGTGCATCTCAAAGAGGCTACACACAGGACGGCTGAGGCAGGGCTGGGTCCGTGGGGTTGAGCAGCAGGAAAAGCTTCTTCCCTGTCTGCTGGAAACAGCACAAAATGCAGAGAATACACTCTGAGGCTGTTGGTTTAAAACCCTAATACCTGGCCAAGGTATGAAACACTGAAAGGAGCCAACAGTTTTCTTTCCAACTGTTATCAATCCACAGATCAGAAGACACGAGCAACTGCCCCTAGGACATGTCCCCTAAAGGAGGAGGACTCTGTCCTAGAGCAGAGTGTCCAGCCAGGCTGAGGCTGCATCAGGACTCCCAGGAGAAGGCAAGCTCAAGGCAACACAGCCAGGAGCCCACCCCACACCCACCAACCACACACATGGGCCTCAAACCTGAGGAAATTCACGTGTGCCTACTCGCCGGCCCGCACACAGAGCGGCACGGGCCACCCCGCTTCCCAGCGGAGGGATGACAACGCTCAGGTGGTGCAGGTGTGACAGACGCAGAGCACCAGACAGGTAGAGCAAGCGGGTCCGCGGGCCCCAGGTCACCTGGGACAGAGCCGCTAAGACAAAAAGTTGATAAGACGTCAACTTTCTGCACAGACCAGGCTGCTCAGTGTCTTCATGTGTCCACAGGCCTCCTCTCCCTGGGACACCAGGGAAGCTACCTACTGACCCACAGGGCTCACCACCACCCTGCAGCCCCTTGTTTCCCTAAAACCCAAGACAAAACCCAGACACTGAGACAAAACTGTATCAAGCCCAAGAAAACCACCAAGGAGACGTAAGAATGACTTTAATACTTCTTTTTACAAACCAATGAAAACAATACAACTGTTGAGAGAGAGCAGGTGCAATAAAATTCTTACCGAGTCCATCGCTGAAAGCTGTGGCTGATGACTGTAAATTAAATCCAACAGAGGCGTGTCCCAGAGCAGCGGTGAGGAGATTCTGAAACAAGAGGATCCAATGAGCGCCTGTAAGTGCTAATTTCCCCTCGGTTCTTTTCATCACGTCGCCTGTCTCTGTGTGGGCCATGCCACAGCCCTTCTTTCACTTTGGGTCTCTCTGACAGCTCCTAGGTTTTCAGGCGTCTGGCTGTACAGGAGAGGCGCTCATGCTCAGGACTCAGGGAAGGCACCCCAAGCAGACACCGCTGTCTGGACTCCGCTCCTGGACAGCAGTGCTCAGAAAGGCCAGTTGAGGAGAGAACACCAGAATGGGCCATTCTCCCCAGACGCCTGAGGCCCGGGGCCCTGGAAGGGCCATCCACAGACATTCCCCTTTGAGGAGTTTGACAGTAAGCCTTTGCCAGAGTTACGGATTCTGTAGCTTCTACAGACTCACTGTCACACTCAAGAGTAAAATCTGAACTCACCCTTTGCTGACAAAACCCGCAGGCCAGCTGTGCCTGCACCTCAGACGGGCCAGTCCCACCACACCGTCCCCTCCCCACTCCCTCCCTCCACCTCCCCAGGGACCTGCCTGCAAAGGCAAAGGACCATGATTCAGACCAAATGAGCTCCCAGGACTCAAGGTCAGAGACATGCCTCTAGATCCAGTTCAGGAGAAGCCAGAGGGTGTGGGCGATCCCACAAGGACCAGCACGTGTCATCAATGTCACTAAGAAATATCACACAGAGGGGCCTCATGGGCAGGCCAGCCACAGGCAAACAGCCCCCTTACTCATAAGTAAGCTGCAGCTACACATATCAACAGAAGCAAATCTCAAAAATCTTATCAATGAATGAGAAAATGTCTTGGAGGGATATACTGAATATATCTGGGTCTTTCAAAAGCACATGAAACTTGAGACTTCCCTGGCAGTTCAGTGTCTATCTACCTGCCAATGCAGAGTGCACGGGTTTGCCCTGGTCTGGGATGATTTCACATGCTGCAGGGCAAGCAAGCCCATGTGCCCCCACTGCTGAAGTCTGCCCGCTCAAGAACAGGTGCTCTGCGATGAGAAGCCACGCAAGGAGAAGCCTGTGTGCAGCAACGGAGAGCAGCCCCTCCCACCACGTCCAGAGGAAGCCCCCACACTGCAACAAAGACCCAGTAAAGCCAAAAATGCAATAATAAAAAAATTTAGGTACATGAAATAATACATTTGATTTATCATGTATTCATTTAAAACTAGGAGTTTAAAGGTACAGAGACAACTAAAAACATCTTTTCATTCATCAAATATTTTTACATCAAAACACAGCAATTTCAACTATTTGAAAGCAAACTCAAAGTCTAGTATCAAAAAAAGAGCAAATGGCACCATATATGATCTTCCAAAATCACTATTTAAAAAAAAAAAAACAGATTTTATTGAGAAGCCTCTCCAAAGACCTATGCCAGAAATCAAACCAATGGACCCTGTGGCCTGGCCATATGAACAAGCGACAGCGCCGGTGGGAAGGGGAGGTGACACTGCAGGGTCACAGCAACACTGCTCTTCTGAGAAAGCTGCGGTCTCGGGAATACACAAACCCAGTTTCCACAGTCCCATCAAGCACCCGCCTGTCTCCACACACACCAGTGGTGCCGTGTCAGGATGGGGCACGCAGACAGGAAGCGGGCACGGCTGGCGGGACAAGCGCTCGTGGACTCCCAAGGTCTGCACGCGAGCTACACCTGTGTGTATACAGCTGGTCAGGACTTTTTTGTCCTCCTATTGCTGGCACAGGATTTCTGAAACTGACGTTAAGCACAAGGACTAGAAAAGCAGCTCGGTTTTCTTGAAAAGCACAAGCTGCTCACTAAGCGTCTCGATTTTCCTATAAAGACAGTAACAGGATAACACAGTGTTTATGATGAAGCTGACACCTGCTGCTACTGCTGCTGCCAAGTCGCTTCAGTCGTGTCCGACTCTGTGCGACCCCATAGGCGGCAGCCTACCAGGCTCCGCTGTCCCTGGGACTCTCCAGGCAAGAGAACTGGAGTGGGGTGCCATTGCCTTCTCCGGAAGTCGACACCTACAACACTGCAAATAACAATACTATTCAGTCTCTGAAACCAGCACACTGTCACTCGGGACACACCACTTTCCACCATCCTGGGCACTTCCTGGGCCTAGGGTGCTAAGCACCCCACGCCCCTTCCACACAACAAGCCACACAGAACACGGTCACTCAGACATCAGAGACACAGTGGAGACCCTGACCACCAAGACAGGAGACAGCTTTCCTGGGGATCTAAGTCAGGAAACAGACTACCAGTGTTTAGCTCCCAGCAAACTCGGAATTCCCAGTCAGTACCCCGCTCTCCACAGAGAGGATGCTGTCACCTGCCGTGGCCGGGGGCACTGGCGCCTGGCCCTAGAGACACTCAGTCTCAGGAGCCAGGGCTGCGGCCGTGACACTTGCGTCCAGAATCACAGCCCACTCAGCCTCTCTGCTGTCAGCGCTCCTGATCCTGTGGGCCCGGCAGGGGCAATCGGACCAGCCCTCTGGTAGATCCCGTTCCCGATCTCCAGCTCAGAGCTCCCCACTGAACACACAAAGCTCACCACACCAGAGACATGCCACATCACACATGCACACAGATGAGCCCCAAGGTAACTGTGACTGTATTTCCTGCCCTGGTTGGGGGCACTCCTGTCTAGAAGATCCTCCAAGTCCAAACCAGCTGTGCCCAGCTCATGACCAAAACCCAGACAGAAGCCTGGAGTCATGCAGCTCCAAACCTCTGCTCTCTCAGCCCCTCACCAGCCGGAAAGACTCCCGGCTCAGCAGCCCCAGTGCTTCCCCACTCGTGTCATCACAACTCCCACCACGGTGCTGAGAAGGGGACGCGCCATGTCTGGTTTGCCCCTACACACCCCACTCTGCCCACAGGAGTCACTGGGCTCATGGGGGGTAGATTCAAGTATACCAGGCTCCGCTGTCCCTGGGACTCTCCAGGCAAGAGAACTGGAGTGGGGTGCCATTGCCTTCTCCGGAAGTCGACACCTACAACACTGCAAATAACAATACTATTCAGTCTCTGAAACCAGCACACTGTCACTCGGGACACACCACTTTCCACCATCCTGGGCACTTCCTGGGCCTAGGGTGCTAAGCACCCCACGCCCCTTCCACACAACAAGCCACACAGAACACGGTCACTCAGACATCAGAGACACAGTGGAGACCCTGACCACCAAGACAGGAGACAGCTTTCCTGGGGATCTAAGTCAGGAAACAGACTACCAGTGTTTAGCTCCCAGCAAACTCGGAATTCCCAGTCAGTACCCCGCTCTCCACAGAGAGGATGCTGTCACCTGCCGTGGCCGGGGGCACTGGCGCCTGGCCCTAGAGACACTCAGTCTCAGGAGCCAGGGCTGCGGCCGTGACACTTGCGTCCAGAATCACAGCCCACTCAGCCTCTCTGCTGTCAGCGCTCCTGATCCTGTGGGCCCGGCAGGGGCAATCGGACCAGCCCTCTGGTAGATCCCGTTCCCGATCTCCAGCTCAGAGCTCCCCACTGAACACACAAAGCTCACCACACCAGAGACATGCCACATCACACATGCACACAGATGAGCCCCAAGGTAACTGTGACTGTATTTCCTGCCCTGGTTGGGGGCACTCCTGTCTAGAAGATCCTCCAAGTCCAAACCAGCTGTGCCCAGCTCATGACCAAAACCCAGACAGAAGCCTGGAGTCATGCAGCTCCAAACCTCTGCTCTCTCAGCCCCTCACCAGCCGGAAAGACTCCCGGCTCAGCAGCCCCAGTGCTTCCCCACTCGTGTCATCACAACTCCCACCACGGTGCTGAGAAGGGGACGCGCCATGTCTGGTTTGCCCCTACACACCCCACTCTGCCCACAGGAGTCACTGGGCTCATGGGGGGAGATTCAAGTCCAAACTTCAGATGCCACCCTGACGATGCACATGCGTATGTGCACACATGTACACGCACACACGTACAGACACACAGAGAGCAAAGGAGCTCCCACTTTCCTGCTTGGAGGGTGGGTTCTCACTGTAGGCACACCACTAAAGGTGAGTGCCCCAGGGACACAGGCACCCCAGCAACTCCAGACTGCTTCCAGTTTCTGGGAGACACCCCGTTTCCCTCACAGGAGACGCCTCCCCTCCGCTCCTGTGTCCCGGGGCTGTTCTCCAGGCCCGCTCTCTGGTTCTCCGTCAGGTGGCCATCATGCTGGAGGACAGCTGTTGTGCTCAACTCCAGGGCTGCACACCACACCCTGGGCACTAGCAGGGACAGCATGAGGCCCAGCGTTGGCCTCGGAGCAGAGAACACAAGTGACCCCTGGGAGAGTGGGTGCGGAGAGGAGGCCACTTTCCAGGGTCACAGTCAAGTGCCCAGCTCCAGACCTCCAAGCATCCGTGCCCTTCCAATCCACCCAGCTCCCAATCACCTTTTGACCCAAGTGAAAATTAACCCCAAATACATGTGGTCAATGGACAAAATCAGAGGTAAAAACACAGTAAGTAAGGATGCCCTCCCCAGCCAGCGCGTCCCTCTAGCCCAGCCAAGCGATGGTGCCCAGTGGGCTCCTGAGCAGCTCTCGAGGTCACAGGCCCAGCATGCTGTCTCCCAGAGAGCGGGGGCTGCCTTGCCTCCAAGTCAGCACATGTCCAGAAACGAAGATCCACAGTCTCCTTTCCGGACTCACCAATTCCAAGAGCTGTGAGCGTCCTCGCTGCACATACCTGCACACTGTGCTCCTCCTCTGCCTCACTCTCGCCACAAAGCTTTCAAACCAGAAGATTATTGAATGCAAAACAAGGTGTGTTCACCAGCCCCATTCAAGCCAGATTAAGTGCTCAGACTGGAAGCACTCCCTCAGCCTGCAGAGGCTGGGTGAGGAAACAGCTGCGTGACACACAAATGTGCTCTTCTTTAACACAGAAACCAGGCCAGTGACATAGACAGGACACTTGCCTCCAAGTCTCTGGCTCCCACCAGGAATTTAAGACCCCACCGCCACCCAGGACTTTCCACGCTCCAGGTGGAAACAAGTGGCTCGGAAGAAACACGCTGCTCAGAAGACATGCCTTTGTATTTCAAAGACTTCAATCTTGAGCGATTTGTTCCCGGAACATTCCCACCCCGGAAGATGCTTCAGATTCTGTGTGTCTGGGGGTGAGTACTGCAAAGCTGTTTTAATATTTTCCAAGAAAATTTAATAAATAATCACTGCTCTAGTCCCATTTGCCTATCCAAACCCCTAAATACAAAACCTTGAGAATCCTTACCATTCTCACCCTCTAAATAAGTTGGAGAGGGTAGGTTTGAGATGGAAGACCACAGAAATGAGAGGGTTCCACAGAAGTCACTGGAGCAGGACTAGCTTCACGCTCAGAGGGGACCCAAAGTCCCATCTGTCATCACAAGGACATAGGGATGACAGCTACCGGTCCACTGACCATGCTCCAGCCCAGCTGCCTGGCCACCAAACGAAAGCCTACCCAACAGCCTGACACAATACCTGCCAAGACACACGTCTCCTGGGTCCAAAATCTGCTCTGAGGGGCAGGACCCAAGCCTTCCTAATAAAGCGAGGAGTGTGGGCCAGCTAGGCCATGCCACTCATAGGAAGTCAGGGCTCAAGTCAAGATCGTCTTTGGGCTACCAGTGATCTAATGTGTCCTGAGTGATCTGTGCTGTGATCCTGGGCATGAGAGGGGTCCCCACCCTGAAGACTACACAAACACACAATCACAGCAACAGCACCCTGAAACGCCTTGTGCAAAGGGCTACAGGGTGGGGTGCGGCCTAACCTGCAGGTGTGCGCGTAAGTGTGGTGACCAGCCTGCTGGGAGCCCGACGCCCACCCACCAGCCCTCGGCTGCAGCTGCCCTACCTGCACAAACGTGCTTTCAATTTGTCAGGTCAAGGAAGGAGAGATCTTCCTCTTTTAAATTTCATGTTTAATCTAATGTGCTGGTGCTGCACGTCATTTCTAAACCACCTTAAATTTCCAGAAGACACTCTGTTGCAATGACAGTGCTAGACTGTTAGAGTGACAAGCATGTCAGCTGACAGGCTCTGCCACCAAGCAAGGAAACACCCACCAGTCCACATGCGTCCCCTCCACCCAGTCTCCCAGGAGACCCCTCAAGCAAAGAGTCTCCATTCTGAAAAGGGAGTAAATTCTTCTTCTATTAAAACATTAAAATCCAAATTTCTTTCCTGGCAGATGACCCTCAGCAGGAAGAGAAACTCCTGTAGAAAAGACACACTTAGCAAGTATTACTAGGAAATCTCAAACCCTGGGTGTGAGAAGAGAACAAAGCAGGATGATCATTCAGCAAGAATAATCCAACTCAGACCAAACGCACAAGAGCATCAGGGCAGCCCTTGCCTCCCGGAGCCACTGTCTACTTCCTTCAGACTTAAATACATCGACAACACACTGTAAGACACATGCAAACAAAACATCCATACTTTTCTCCTTTTCATTATTCTTTAAAATAACTTTATGTATTTGTTTCTGGCTATGCTGAGTCTTCGTGGCTTTCTCTAGTCTCAGCGAGCGGGGGCTCCCCTTCGCTGCAGTGCGCAGGCTCCTCACTGCGGTCGGGGCTTCCCTCCCCACCGAGCACAGCTCCTAGCGCACACAGGCTCAGCAGTTGCGGCTCCCAGGCTCTGGAGCACAGCTCACTCGTTGTGGCATGTGGGCTCAGCTGCTCTGCACCATGTGGAATCTTCCCAGACCAGGGAATGAACCCGTGTCTCCTGCATTGACAGACGAATTCTTTACCACTAAGCCACCAGGGAAGCCCTAACTACATATTTTTCAATAATTATAATTACAAGAGTAAACTAATCAATTATCAGCTGAGACATCTTGAAGTAAGGATCAGGGGCTTCCCTGGTGGCTCAGACGGTAAAGAGTCTGCCTGAAATGCAGAAGACCCTGGTTCAATCCCTGGGTCAGAAAGATCTCTGGAGAAGGGAATGGCACCCTACTCCAGTTATTCTTGTCTGGAGAATTCCATGGACAGAGAGGCCTGGTAGGCTACAGTCCGTGGGGTCGCAAAGACTTGGACATGACTAAGTAATTAACACTTACACTTTTCAATACTTTTGAAAAATAAAAAATATTAGTAACATTTAGCTCTTAGATGGACTGACCCGCTTACCCCAAGTTAGTGAAATACTGAAATTAATATACATTTAATCAATGGTATCTTTAAAAAAGATGGGAGGGGGCCTCACAAGTCAGCACAAACTGTCCCCAATCTTCTAAAAACTGACAAGAAAGGAGAATTATGAAGAAAAATCATATTCACCCAAACCTAACCTGACATGCATGCTACCATTTTCAGAAAAATGACATTAGCACTAAGTTAGATTCCTGAGAAGAGGCCCACAATGAAAACACAGGACAGATCTCTAAGTGAAGTAACGTCAAGTTATAAGCTGTGAGGGGACGGGACATGGCTCTCATTCCATGAGTCAAAAATGACACTTATAGGGCTTCCCTGATGGCTCAGCGGGGATGAATTTACCTGCCAATACAGGAGACATGGGTTCGATTCCTGATCTGGGAACACCCCACATGCTATGGAGCAACTAAGCCCATGCACCACCAACACTGAGCCTGTGCTCTAGAGCCCAGGAGCCGCAGCTACTGAAGCCTGCGTGGCCCAGGGCATGTGCTCCACAAGAAGAGAAGTCACCACAGGAAGAAGCCCTCGCAGCACAACTAGAGAGTAGCCCCACTCACTGTAACCACAGCAAAGCCCACCCAGCAACAAAGACCCAGCACAGCCAATAAATGAATAAATAAATAAACTTTACAAGACAGAAGTCACACAAAGTCTTCAATATACACCAAAAAAAGAGCACTGTCTGCCTCGGTGCCTGCGCTTGTCCCAGCAGCAGGCAGGCCACAGTGAGGCCCTGCCCCTAGGGCCTCCTTCCGAGAGGGCTGCACACCTCCACTGACTTTGCCGTCACAGAGCTGCACCTGGGCACAGCTCTCCTGCCCCTGATGCATCTGTGAGTGCCAGCTTGCCACCTTCACAAGCAGCCAGGTTAATTTCCTGAAGATCAATGTGGGGCCATGCATGCAAGCTCAGATGAGCGTCAGTGGCGTCTAATGGCCGTTGTTAAAATTCTGACCATGCCACTGTACTGGCAGTGACCCTGGGTACATTCTAACAGCCTGTGTCATTTTTAAGTTTTCTCATCTGTAGAAAAAGAAATTCCTGGATACAAAATACAGATGAACACATAGAAGCCAGTTGCATTTCAAGACATCAGCACAGTTAGAACCTATGATGAAAAACGGGACAGTGTCACCAGGACAGACAAGGCGACCAATGGGACGCACACAAGCTCCACCACTACGTGGGCACACATAGGGAGACCCCATTCATGACAGCAAGCACTCCAGATCAGCAGGCAAAGGACAGTCCACTCATGGATGAAGCTGTGAGCAGTCAGCTTGTGTACAGACATCAATCTGGGACAGAGTACAGGCTCAAACATAAACAGCAGAAGTACAACATTTTCAGACGGTACAGAAAGCTATGTCTATGTCCTTGGAGCAGGGAGATTTTCTTAACTAAGAATGATGGGTCATGATTCACATTTTGGAAGACACTGTCCTAGAGGATCTTGCACAGATCCTTCAAAATAAAAGGACTCAATCTCAAGCATCAAATGTAACTACATCCTTCTGATCATCTTACAGGTAACTATCATGACAGAGCATCACCTTCATGCACAGCAGATGTTGTTCAAAATGCACATATGTACACAACAGCAACAACAAAACCCTTACCTTTCCTACTTAGCACTGAAGGTTAAGTAAGTTCCACTGTCTGGTGAAAACAAAAGATTTCTGAAAGATGGACAATATTTAGGTAAAAGCAGCTCTATGTACGAATCATGAGCACAATTATATTGGGTTAGCCAAGAAGTTTTTTCCATAAGATGGCTCTCTCCAGTAGTGCTTAGATGTCTTTAACTTGATTCAAAAAATTTTGTTAGATTATATTGTGACAGCTGTCACATCAGCACACATTTTCTAAAAACTCAAAAATGGTGAATTTTTGTGTGCGCATTTTAATACTGAATCTTTAAGCAACATTTTCAGTATATTATGCTTTACTATTTCAAGAAAGGTAAAATCACAACTGAAATGCAAAGAAAAGATTTGTGCTGTATATGAACAAACGTGTTGAAAGTGGTTTGCAAAGTTTCATGCTAGAGGTTTCTCCCTGGATGATTCTCCAGAGTCAGGCAGACTAGTTGAAGCTGGCAGCGATCAAATCAAGATATTAGCTGGGAACAACCAACGTTGCTTTACGAGGGAGAGCCGACATACTTAAAAGATCCAAATTAAGCAGTGAAAATCATTTGCACCATCTAGATTATGTTCATCACTTTGATGTTAAGGTTCCACATAAAGAAGAAAAAAAAAACCACTTATTGACCGTATTCCCGCGTGCAATTCTCTTCTTAAACATAAACAAAAATGTTCCAATTTTAAAACAAATTGTGACAGGCGATGAAAAGTGGATACTGCACAATAATGTGGAACAGAAGAGATCTCGGGGCAAGCAGAATGAACTACCACTAACCTCACCAAAGGCAGGTGGTGGTGTGCATACAGCGGGACTGGAAGGGAGTCCTCTATTATGAGCTCCTTCTAGAAAACCAAAGGATTAATTCAATAATGTTCCCAATCACACCAACTGAAGCAGCACTCCACGAAAGACAGCCAGAATTAGCCAACAGAAAACACATACTCTTCCATCAGGATACACAAGAATGCATGTTTCTTTGATGACCAGGCAGTAACGGTTGCAGGTTGGCTGGGAAGTTCTGATCCATCTGCCATAGTCAGCAGACACTGCACCTTCAGATTTCCATTTACTTGAATCTTTATAAGATTTTCTTAATGGAAAAAATTTCAATTCCCTGGAAGACTGTAAAAGGCATCAGAAACAGTTCTTTGCTCAAAAAGATAAAAAGTTTTGGGAAGACAGATTTTTATGAATTACCTGAAAAATGGCAGAAGGTAGTGGAACAAAACAGTGCATACATTGTTCAATAAAGTTCTTGGTGAAAATGAAAAATGTATCTTATTTTTACTTAAAAACTGAAGGAATTTTTTGGCCAACCCAATATGTGACCTCTGAATGCGTAACACAAAAGTTAATGGTTTTACTCTTAAGAAAGCAGAATCAAATATATATGCCCTTTTAGTGCTAAAAACTGCATCTAAAGGAAAAACAAGTGACGACAGTCTCCATGTAAAACAGTGATGAAGGAGTGTGAGTGAGGGGGTTCCCTGCAGTCCAGTGGTTAGGATTGGGTGCTCCACTGCCAGGGGCCCGCGCTCAGGCCCTGCTCAGGAGGAAACTAAGATCCCACAAGCTGCGCAGTGTCTGGGCTGCTGCTGGCTTGAGTTCATGTTACCATGATTATTAAATTGCTACTAGTAAAAATTTTGTGGGGGATGGTGTGTGTAAGAAAATTGATCTAAAATGCAAAGCAATATTCAAGATGAAGTTGAAACACACAGGACAGACTTCAGGACTGAGGCCTGTGAAAATGGCCACACTGTCCATAAAGGAACACTGGTCCCACACCCACAGCCTCATGAGCCATACACAGCTCCACAGGCAAACCCAGCCCAGCACAGCGTCCACTCCACGTGTTCACACGGACCCCAGGCAGGCTGAGCAGTCAACGCAGCAGAGGTCAGTCGGGTTCGGACCTATGGCCTGCCTGAGGCAGAGGGCTCTGCAGCACCAAGGCCCACACCCTCTGCTTGTCCTTGGTTTAGGAGCTGAGTCAAGCCCACCTTTTCAACTCTGTGATCTGTGACTCTGCTCTCAGAAGAGCTGCAGAGGGATTCACTACAAGTTCTGAAATATATAGTGCCCTCGCTTCCAGCTCTGCACTCTTTCTACATCACTCTCCCTGCCTCTTTCCTCTCTGGTCTTCAAGGGGACAATGGAACATTCACACCACAGGCGTCCTCCAAAGAGCCCAGGGTGCTGCAGCTCAACAATGACAGCTAACACACACATCAGGATAAAATGTCTATCGTCCCCATGGAGGGGCGCATGGGAACCAGAGCATTAAGAGAGACAAGCCCAACCAAGGGTCCAGAAAAATAGGACCCAACCAGCCAAAGATCTGAAGCCCTGGAGAGGGCTGTGGGCCAGAAAAAGGGACACCCACTCTGGGGGCTGTAAGTCCTGCTGGCGCCTCCTCCAGTCTCCCCACAGCACTGCACATGTTCTCAAATTCTGGGAGACAAGTCTTAAAATACTTAAGTGAATTTTCATTCTGAAAAAACTGAAGAAATTTACACAACAGTCTATTATAGACTTTTTTTTTTATTTCAAAAATCCAGTGTCAGAATATATTATGCTACATTATAACAAATGCAAAGTCATTAAAAAAAAATCAATCTTCAAAAGAAGAATGATTTCAAATATGTGCAAACCTGATTCTAAAAAATTAAACCTACCCTGCGTAATTAAACAGAAGCTGCACATAGCAGCCGACATAGCCCAGTGTTGCCAGTGGCCTCACGGTGCTGCCAATGGCCACCACTCCTGGAAACCTACCTTCCCATACCCTCCCCGGGTAACTTTATTATTTTTTAAAGTCACCACAAAGTTCAACCTGGCATTGCATTTGTTGGGAGATTTCAAAACAATTTATTCTAGTTTAAATAGCTCCTAATTTAAAGTCTGTCAGTTAAAAATGCTTGCTTAGGCAGCAAAATGAAGGTGAACTGTGATTAGAACCCTAGAAATATAATATTTTTTAGTAAAGTAATAAGCATTAATTCAATGATCTGTGAAGGGTTTAGGTAGGGCTGAACATCCCTCGTGGACACCAAGCACACACGGACAGGACAAGGGGTGCAAAAACCATAAAGGACAGGGTAGGGAGGGGCAGCCGGGAGGACGCAAGTCCCTGGGAGAGGCGGCAGGCCTGGCCTCCTTCCTTCTTACTGGGGCTTCATCTCAACAGTCCACATTCTAACTCTTCAAAACATAATTAAGACTATGTTTTTGGACATGATGAATTTTGTGCAAACAAACTTTGGAAACTTCTCAGAAAGCCACCTGTTAACAAGGGACAAAAACTGTTCCTTTTCCTTTCCCTGGAGTTGTGTTCAAAACAGATGTTGAACAAAGACAATTCTAGGGAATCCCCTGGTGGTCCAGTGGTTAGGACTCAGCGCTTTCATTGTCAAGGCCTGGGTTCAATCTCTGGTTGGGGGACAAGATCCCTCAAGTTTGTCTTCATCTCTCTCTCTCTCAATACCTCTAGGTTCTGGGCCAAAACAAATCCATTTTACTGAGCTAGAGTATGTCATTCAGTAGTAGTTTTACACACCCTAACACTGGCTTCCAAAAGATGTCCGTAAACAGCTTGTGGAGAAGCCTGCATCCTTAAAAGGGCAGACTGGGGTTGGTTCAGCCTCTTCCCCAGACCCTCACAGCAGACCCCACTCCCCCAGCAGCAGGAAGGCCTAGGCTCCCAGTTGCCTCCAACCCCGTCACGGCCCCTCGGCCCCAGCCAGCCTTCAAGCGCCACCCTCACTCTCCTAGCTGGCTCACGGCCACTCTTAGCAGCACTTCACCACAAGAGCCGGTCTCTCTCCCTCTTTCACTAGAAAGATAAATAGGAATTTTTATTCTAGCCAAGAAACCTGTCAAATGTGAAGTATTTGATGCTAGGCCTGTACTCAGCAAAAACAAACAGGCACCTGCACTTGTGGCATCAGGAGCCCTCCAGTCGGGGTGGGGAGTGATACGAGGAGGAGGCACACTCCCCAGGCAGACGCCTTGCACACCTGTGAGGGTGCCAGGCACACATGTCACCTGCCCACGACACGTGGACACTGTGGGAGCAACACCCTCCCCACCCAGGGCCAACCAGACCTGTTAATCCCTTTCAACAGGTTTTACAAGCAACAGAAATGAATTAAGGACACTGTAGGGACAAGTAAGGAACACCCTCTTATACATGTAAAGAGATACACAAACGGGCCAAATTAAGCAGGGGCACAAAACAATGACCTATGACCAAGGGAGGCTCAGAAGAACGCACCTTGAGAACAAAGAGGTCTGTCCCTGGAGGGTGGCGGGAATCAAGCCTGTGCTAACACGCAGCTGCAGTGACAGGACACAGCACCTGCCAGGCTGGACAGGCGACAAGTCTCAGGTCAGGCACACGGCTTCAGTGGAGCACTTCCATGCACCAGGGCTGGGGCAAAAGCTGATGGCAAGTTTCAATCAGAAGTCAACAATAACTGGCTGAGATGTTTACCAAGGAAAGTAGTTACATAGTTCTATTCTCCTGTGTACAACAGTAACAAGACTCAACACAGATAAACAGGGCTGTGCAACTTTCAAACAACAACACACCACACTGCAAGCCTCCACATCAAACAGCAGTGAGCACAGACTTTATCAGCAAGAAAGGTTTTCATGCCCAGAGACGCTCTAGTTATGACTTCCGTCTGAAATGGAACTGAACAGATGGAAAACTGCAAGTGGCTGCTCGCCCAAGATCTGCTGTGCATAAAAGGCTTTCTGCTGGGCAGAGTAGCTGAGCGTGAAAACACACTTTCTCAGACGGCCTCCTTTTGGGAGAGAGGTGCACGGGGGCCAGCTGTTAGCATCAGCCGCTTTACCCACTATGGAGGCCTGGACCTCGGTCCCAGGACTCCATCCATCCCTGGATGGCACCTGAAATCTGACAGATCAAGAGCACCAGAGGAGCCAAGCAAACAACTTCTGTCCACTGCCTCTTCTCCCAGACGTGGGAAGGGATGGAGGCCAATGCACATGGGCCACCAGGGGGCTTAGCAGCACACAAGCCCACCTTCCCCGATTCTAACAAACAGAAATCAACCACAAGTACCAACCAAAGACCAGGCAGGGCTCTACCCACAAGGTGCGAGGGGGCCAGGCGGGCAGCAGAGTCTGGAGGCATCCACGGCACCCACCAGGCATGATCCAGCTCCAAGGCCAGGACTGGCACAGGGCACCCAGAAGCCCAGATCTCTACACAGCAGGCTAGAGGTGACTGCAAACAGCTGACTCATCCCTGGAAGGCTAAGCCCTGGCTTGAGGTTGCTCATCAAAGGACATCAGACTGTGTGGAGACGGCAAGGAGCACCAACATCCATCAGACAGCCCAGCACCCACTCTGCCTCGAGCGCTCCAGACCCACAACTCTAGCCAGGAGTGCCGCCTCACCACCCCACAGGTGTGTACACACACGTGGCCAAAATACCGCCCACCCCCACCTCCCACCCACAAGGGACACGTCTCCCTACACGTTGAGCCTCTTCTGTGGAACACAGAACAGGTAGGGACCCAGGTTTTCAGGACACAGACAAATGTCGGGGAACAACACTGGGGTCACTAAGGGAAGGACTGCAGGAGAAGGGCTCCAGGGCCCCAGGGCCCCAGGCCATCCTCGACCCCACAAACCCAGGATGAGCCTGCCAGCTCTCCAGAGCCCAGAGTACTGCCGCTGGGAGCCACACCCTACCCCCAAGGCACCCTTAACCCCCTCCTCTCCCTGGGACCAGTGCCTGAGCGCCCAGCAATCATCCCACATCCTCCAACTGCCAGGAAGACAGGGGAGCGACGTCACAGACAGACGCAGTGACCACATCCTCCTACATCCATCCCTCCTCTGACTTTGATATCCCGACAGCCTCAGGTTTTTAAAAAGCAAGAACTAGCCTAGTCTAGCATCTGTCCTGCAACAGGTAAACAGCAAAGAGAACATGAAGTTTTGTTTTTGAGAAGAATCCACCTAAAACCACTCTCCTGCGGAGCAGTGCCTGCACAGTTTATTCACAGTTTTATTTCCAAGGTAATTTTCAAAGAGCCTCCTAACTGCATTTGTGTAGGATGTAAGAAATGCACACATGATCAGCCCCCTAGTTAGATGTGATAATGGACTACCATGAGGGAGAGCCAAGCCCTGTCAGCAGAGGCCCCAAGGGTGCCCGGACCCTGGCAGGGACAGAAGGGACACCAGAAGCCAGATATAGAAAAGGTCTTCACCCTTGAAGCTTAGACAAAACTCCTGAGTGTCAAGAATACGGAAAAGAAGTCAGGTTTTCCTCAGTGCTCACACCTAAAAGAAGCATAAGACAAAATCAATCAGGTCAACAAGGTGCAAGGGGCCTGGAGGTGAGACCATGAAATCCCCACAGGAGCCTGGACCCATAGAGGGAGCCCAAGAAGCTCTGCACCTGCACCTGCTTAAGGCTTCCGGGAAGCAAAGCTTGTGAAAAGCCCAGCACAACGCCCAGGCCACAGTCCAGCTGCTGCCAAAGACAGTGCCCTCTTGGCCTGCGCCAGCCCCAGGAGAACACAGCCCGCTGCAGGAGTGACACGTAAGTGCAGGCTGCGGTGTCCACACCGTGTGGGGCCCATTCTCCAGGCCTCCAGGCCTCAGGATCCCCTCACAAGTCCCATATGTGGCCCAGGGGCTCCTGCTTCTCCCCAACTTGTTCAGTCGCTCAGGCGTACCCCTCTTTGCAATCCCGTGGACTGTAGCCTGCAGGCTCCTGTGTCCACGGGATTCTCCAGGCAAGAACACTGGAGTGTGTTGCCATTTCCTACTCCAGGGGATCTTCCCAACCCAAGGATCAAACCCACATCTCTGGCACCTGCATTGGCAGGCGGGTTCTTTACCACTGAGCCACCAAAGAAGCCTGCCCAGAATGACTACTTATGTACTTTAATAGAAATTCAAGTATAAATAAAAATGGATCAATTTCATCACATCTTCTTCCTGAGTTCCTTTCTTAGACACAAAAAATTATTAGAAGGGAAAAATTAAAATATTTGAACTACACCAGAATATAACTAAATTCTGCCCCCAGAAAAGTCCCAGAAAATCCCAAAGCCAAGTCTCAATTATTCAGCACACAGCCAACTGCCCCAAGTCCCATTGGATGTTGCATTATGCATGAAAAAGCAGAAATAAACAGAAGTCAGAAGCCACCCACAACTCCAGTCACAAAATAGAAGCCAACTTACACAGGGTTCCCCACTGCTAGTGATACCTGGATACCAGTGACTCCTCCAAACGCCATGTTAAGAACAAAGGCCACAGGCCAGAACCCTAACACCCTGGAACAACTGGGTGGGGGACTCCCACTTCACTTCTGCCTTTGTTGAAAAGATGGCTCAGCAAAGAACTCCCTCAGGAAGAGGCTGAAAAGGGCCGAGCACCCAAGGAAGTGTACACACAGTCATTTCCCATGACCTCTGGGTCCTGGGAGCCACCAGGCAGGGGTGGGAGGACCACAGGTCACGGGAAGTCCCCTCAGGGACCCAGCTCCCTGCAAGCAGGGGTCACTGCCCAGCACCTGAGGGGAGACACTGTGAAGGGAAGAGGGGCACATAGGTGCCATGACTAAAAAAAAAATCATTCTGGTTTTAATGCTATCCTGGAAAACTTCTGTATTCATTCCTCAGATTCCAAATGAACATCTAGCAATTCAAAAAGTGAAGAGATGTGCACAATAAGAGAAAAAAAGAGAACACTGTATGTCTTAGTGTACAAAGGCCTCTAACTTTCACTCACATTTCTAACTGCATTTCAACATATATACACACCTATTCTCACAGGCCCAGGACAGGCACTCAGCCTCCAGAGGAAGACACAACCCACCCAGCCACCCTCCCATCGCCTCCCTCTCTGTGATGGGGCCATACATGTGCATGGCCAGTCTGTGCTGCACATTTACCAACTGGAGGAGGGAATTTCTCCATTTTTGTAAAGAAGTAAATAAAAACTGAAGACTCTGACAAGGAGTCTATTTTTTCCTTGGGCTCCAAATCACTGCAGATGGTGACTGCAGCCATGAAAATAAAAGATGCTTGCTCCTTAAAAGAAAAACTATGAAAAAACCTAGACAGCACATTAAAAAGCAGAGACATTACTTTGCTGACAAAGATCCGTTTAGTCATGGTTTTTCCAGTAGTCATGTATGGATGTGAGAGTTAGACCATAAAGAAAACTGAACACTGAAGAATTGATGCTTTTGAACTGTGGTGCTGGAGAAGACTCTTGAGAGTCCCTTGGACTGCCAAGGAGATCCAACCTATCAATCCTAAAGGAAATCAGTCCTAAATATTCACTAAAGGGACTGATGCTGAAGCTGAAGCTCCAATACTTTTGGCCACCTGATGTGAAGAACGTACTCATTTGAAAAGACCACGATGCTAGGAAAGATTGAAGGCGGGAGGAGAAGGGGACAACAGAAGATGAGATGGTTGGATGGCATCTCTGACTTGATGGACATGAGTCTGAGCAAGCTCCGGGAGTTGGTGATGACAGGGAAGCCTGGTGTGCTACAGTCCATGGGGTCACAAAGAGTCAAACACGACTGATCGGCTGAACTGCAATGACACGGAGAGTAAGACAGAGCACAGCAGCTGGAGGGGCAACTCCCACAATAACAACCGCTTTCCCAGGGAAGAGGGGCTGCAGGCCAAACCCATACCTGACAGTGCAGGAGGCCTGTTCTCCCAGTCAAATGTGATGGATCCATATTTACAGTCACCAAGTTTGGGGAATTTCCTTGGCAGTCCAGTGGTTTAACACTCCATGTTAACTGCAGGGGGCAGGGGTTCAATCCCTGGTCAAGGAATTAAGACCCTAGAAGCCATGAGGTGCGGCCAATAAATTAATGAAACAAGTGGCAAGTCCCCAATCTACTCATTTTCATATTTACTGCTGCTGAGTGTCTGTTTATGATCCTACAAAACCCAAATCTTTTCTCATGATTAACATTCCCAAACTCTTTCTAAAACTTACTATACATGTACTCCTAAATTCCTTTCTCTGAATCACCAGGGTCATCTAAATTCTAGCTTTATCTTCCCAGATATCTTCACATTTTATATGACTTCACATATCCCACAGAAATTAAGTAGGTATGTTCTCCATCAGCCATCAACATGTCACACCCCTGGAAAAAGGGCCAGGAAGTCTGCAAGAGGTCCACTCCTCACAGGACATGTAGCCGTAACCAGAGGAGCCAAGGACTAGTTCTGTGAAGGACTCTCTTGATTGCTTCCTGTCCCCACCACCATTCTCATGGTTCAACAGCAAAGCTGGGTACCTTTGACAGACACCTGTGGCCCACAGAGTCCAAAATAGTGACCACCTGGTCCTCTTATGTCAGACTGCAAGGTTTTACTCCAAGATAAAGTGCACCTTCATACAGATGAGTAAGGAAGGTGCTTTGCTGCCTTTAAAGGTGTTTAAGGGCTTGTATATTAAAGTTAATTATCCATAAAGGGAAATCTACAGAAATGTAAGCAGATGAGCAAGTAGCTGGGTTGAGTGCAGAAACAGGAACTAACTGGAAATAGGTAAGAGGGATCTTACACAGTAAACCTCAGAAAAATCACTAAATTATTCACATTATATGAGTCCATTTGGGCTTCCCAAGTGGGGCTCAGTGGTAAAGGATCTCCACGCCAATATTTGATCCCTGGGTCAGGCAGATCCCCTGGAGGAGGAAACAGTAAGCCAATCCAGTATTCTTGCCTGGAGAATGCCACAGATAAGAGGAACCTGGCGGGTTACAGTCCATGGTGTCGCAGAGAGATGGACATGAATGAGCAACTGAGCACGCATGTGTGAGTCCATTTACGCTATAAAAATTAAGCCTCAATAAATTCTAAGAAAACTCAAGTTTGTTATCTGTATAACTGTGCTTTTGTCATCTATGACCAAAGCTGAGGGTACAACTCACAGTAATTCGCTACAGATCCCTCTGACACATGTATCCTAAATCTTTAACCCTGTGATCTATGACAGCAGGCAGCTCAATGTGGCTGGAGGGATATGCACTATGAGGCCAGGCAGTCTGCGCAAGGCCCATCCACATCTCCAGTGCCACCGCCAACCCCCATTATCTCCACCCTCTACCCACCCAAGTCCTCAAAGGCAAGGGTGTCCACATTCTGGATCTGAGGTAACCAAATAATGCCTTGCACTTAGTAACCACAGAGGTGAACATGGTCATTCACCTGTCACAAGCCAAGAATACTTTATGAGGAGAAGCCCATCTTCAGCACATTTTCAGTATTCTCTACTATAAACTACTAGTGGTCCAGGGTTAAGACCCTGTGCTCCCACTGCAGGGGCCATGGGTTTAATCCCTGGTCAGGGAACAAGATCCCATATGCCTCAACTAAAGATCCTGTGTACTACAACCAAGAACCAGGGCAGCCAAATGTTTCTTTAAAAACAAAACCACAAAAAAGCAGTTATACAACTACTCTGTCGTTTAAAAAAAGAAAAATATATTTATACATATGTACATATATAAAATATATGTATGTGTATAAATACACGAGACAAGCTTAACCATAAATTGAAAGTAATGTTTAAAAATTGTATTTTAAAAAACCTTAATAAAAATAAATTGAGGAGTTTGGGATTAACAGATACACACTACTATATATAAAACAGATAACCAGTAAGAACTACTGTATAGCACAGGGAACCATATTCAGTATCTTGTAATAACCTGTAGTGTAAAAGAATCTAACATCTGAATCACTCTGGTGCACACATGAAACTCAGTTTGTAAATCAATTAACAGTTCAAATAGAGAGGCAAGAATCCCTCAGACAGTACCTATACCTTTATTAACATCCCTAAAAGGAATTTGTAGCTGAGTTAAAGTACTGAAGCTGCTAACCCAATAAAAGTTTTCTCCCTCTACAAAATGACCCTTCTGCCAGCCAAGCTGCCTTCCCTTTGAGCAGGAACTGACTGCCAAGGACCCCAGAACAGTGCCCTCAGCAGCTAGAGTAGCCACCCAGGACGTCCACAGCATGGCTCACACGGGCCGACAGAGATGCTCCTGCAAGAAAGCACGTCATCAGCATGAGCTCACAGTACAGTGAGGAGGACAGTCATTCCCCACTGTATGACCCGCTGGAGACACAGTCGCCCACACAACAGACGGCATTTACTGTATTGCAGAACACGTGACCAGAGGTGGGGCTCTGGAGCCAGGCTGCCCAGGGCCCAAGGCTAGCCTCGCCACTCATGATCTGCAGGGCCTCTCTGGGCCTGGATTTACTCGTCTCAACAACAGAAATGAGCGGGTCTTCCCTTCAGGAGTCAACACGATGAAATGAGCAGATCTTGAGTACCAGGCAGAACGGCACCTGGCAAGTAGTGCATGTTTTATAGCTGTTCCTTCAGTGATGGACAGAAATGATGTGCTCACTAAATACACATGGGAAAGTGAGTCACAAAGGGCCTGGGAACTTGTCTGGCACCCAGTAGTTAGGACCCCAGACTCCACTACAGGAGCAATCCCTGGTCAGGGAACGAAACTCTCACACGCTGCGTAGCACAGCCAAAAATATAAATCAAAAATAAATTTTAAAAAAATTAGGCACAGAACTGTCACACAGCCAGCAATACCACTCCCAGGCAAACACCAGCCAGGTGTTCCAAGGAAACTTTACACACTTGCTCACAGCAGCACTGTTCACTATAGCCAGAAGTGGAAACAGCCCACACGTGCACTGACAGATGAATGGAAACAAAGAGGTGCATATCCCTACTCGGCAAACATGAAAGAGAATGGAGTCCAGGACACACTACAACAAGGATGAGCCCTGAAAATATTGAGATACAGAAGACCAACTGTGGAAGACGCTCTTGACCTGAAATGTCTAGAGCAGGCAAATCCACAGAGCACCAAAGCAGAAGAGCGGCAGTGAGGGGCTGCGGTGGGGAGGGGCTGAGGGCCCACAAAAAGTAACTGCTGAATGGGGACAGGTTTTCCCTTTGGGGAATAAGATCGTCCGGAACAGACGGTGGCAGGGGTGGCACAACGCCGCGAGCGTGTCACAGGCCACAGAACCATACACTCCAAAACAATTAAAACAGCAGATTTTTCGATGCAAATTTTATCTCAATTCTTTTAAAAAGCATGAAAATAATGTGAGATGCAAAAAGAGTATCTTGTGTGATTCCGTTTATGAGAAACTCTGATAAAACAGGCAAAACTAATCTATGACAAGAACAGAATAGGTGGTGGCTGGGGCATTCAGTGCTACAGGAACTTCTAGGAGCTGCCAGCCATGTGGTAGGATAACTGCGGAAATGCACTTGGCAACAGACTTCAGAACAAGCACTGTTACTGTGGAGATGGCACCTGCGGAGATGCCACTACAACCATCACAGGCACACGAGTCACTTCCCTGAGAAACACAACGCAGGTCGGATGGACAAGAGAAATGACACACTCTGGCTAACGTCAGATCAAGTGAAGACCTAGAGGTTCCACCTGAGGACGGGCTGCCCCCACCACAGAAAGCCCCCCCCCCGAGAGCCCCCGAGATGCCCTTCCCTGTGAGAGGCCAGAGCACAGCTGCCTTCTGTCCTCAGAGGGACTCGCTGCTATAAGGCAACCAAGGGAAGACAGTGGCACTAAGACAAGAGTCCTCAAAAGTTTATTTACAATAAAATCCAGTCAACTCTGTTCTTCAAAATATATACCCAGTTCCTCAACAACTTGAGCACCTAGGCTACATGATGCAGTCTGCGGCAGGGCTTTCTCTGGCGTCATGAGTCCGCGGGAGCCTGTTAGGTCGACATCTTCCACTCATCTCCAAAGCTGCCAGTCACAAGGCCGTCGCTGCGCTCAGCACTTCTTCACACAAAATCCAAACTTGTCTTACAAGCAAAACTGGATTACAATTCTCCAAAAGAGAAATAAGCCTACAGTCATCTTCTCCACCTTAAAAATATCTCAAGCCCCTCCAGCCCCTGGGCTCAGCACTAGCCCCGCTGGATGCGTCTCACCGAGCAGTAAGGACCTGTGAGCTCAGAGTCAGGTCAGTGCGGAAAGGTCACATCCTCCCCAGACCAATGTCTGCAGGGCAGGTCCCCTCAGCCACCACGCCACACGTACAGCAGCGCAGTCCTCACGGCCACATGACTGCAACTCTACGTGCGATGTCCTGTCCCAGTAACAACCCTTACTGTTCCGATCAACTAGGAAAATGTAACTGTTCTAAATGTTAACACTGCGGTCCACGCTGTGACAGAAGCAAGAGGGCCCACAGCACACCTCTGAAGACAGCCCGGGGCTCCCTGGGCCACCATCTGAGCTGTGTCGTCTCCTGGGGGCCCAATGGGACTTGGGCAAATGAAGGACAAACCTAGTTTTTCAAGTAAACAACTGTTAAGTGTCTTTGGTCAATTACGAAATCTAAGCTTTCAAGCAAAAAGACTAAAATTCTGGAAAACGTCTATCCCAGCTTCCATTCTGACCAACATGGAATAAAAGGAATACATTCATCCCCCTCACCCTGGAGAGAAGTAAGGAAAAGCGATCTCCAGACTGAACACCAGGCAAGGGCAGAGTGACCCTGAAAGGTGGGAAGCAGGGGAGGGAGAGAGCGTGGGCAGAGGCGCCTGGAGAGGCTCACAAGCGACCTGCACAGACACCGAGGGCCAAGGAGTGGGAACACTTGCCCTGGACTGACCACTGCTCTGGTCCCATCCAGCAAAGCTGCAAATAAAGAACTGAAAGAAGCCACCGGTTCAAAGGATCTTGACTATCCCCAAGAACAAAGCCCAGGGATGTTTACAGTAACATAAAAATATCCAGCCACAACACGGTGCAATGAACAATGCCTGGCACACAATCAGAAATGACCAACACGCAGAGAAGCAGGAGAGTGTGGGTAACAACAGGGAACTCGCCAGACGGACTTGGACTCAGACACTGAAGACTCACCTGCTAATCAGACAGATGAAGATCTAAAGGATTCAAATCAAACTTTTGACAAATTAAAATTTCTACAACGTTTGACAAAATTTTCTGAGACAAAAATGTCTGGCAGACATTAAGGAATTAAGAGTGGTGTGCTGAGAGACACAACAAGAAGAAGTGTCCAAAACACGAACTAGAAGACACAGGGCACCACTGTGCTGGGTGACATTTAGGCAACCGCGCACACATGTAAGTGGAGTCTCCAAAAAAGAAAGGGAGGAAGAGAAAATTATCTGAAAAGAATAACGGCCAAGACCTGAGAGACACTGCAAACCCACAGACCCATAAAGCTCAACAAACGCCAAGCACAAGAAACATGAATAAAGCCACTCTATACTGGGCTCCCTGGCAGTTCCAATGGTTAAGAACCGCCTGCCTAAGGCAGGGGACACCAGTCTGACCCCTGGCCCGGGAAGATTCTACCATGTCTCAGGGCAACTGTGGGCCACATCTACGGAAGCCAGCTCGCTCTAGGGCCTGTGCTCGGCAGCAAGAAAGAGAAGTCACCACAGTGAGAAGTCTGAGCACTGCAAAACAAGCAAGCAGCCGCCGTTCACCGCAACTAGAGAAAGCCTGCACAGCAACCAAGACCCAGCGTAGCTGTAAGTGAAATAAATAAAAATGCTTTTAATAATAAAGGAAATAGGAAAAATTTTAAAACACACTATGCTGCATTATAAACCAAGTTACCTAAACTCTCAGCCTTCAGAGGACAAGGCCTGTTCCACACAGAGGGCTTAGGACAAGCAGGACAGATTTCTGGTACAGACAGTGCATGTCAGTCCAGTGGAGCAACACCAACAAAAAGCACTTGGAGAACAGGGTCAGCCTGCAGAGTACCTCCCAAACAACGGCAGAAGAAACACACGGTAAGGCAGACAGAAGCTGGAAAAACTCAAACCTGAGTCCTCAGTGAGCACACCACAGAGAGGGACAGAGAACGAAAACAGCAACCACCCAGTTTCTCTGCAGCTTTAACTTCTAAATCTTACAGAGCTGCTAACTACACCATATAATTTAGGTGACCTAAAAAATTCTTCAAGTCTAGGTTTTAAAACCTTTTAACCTTTTTATTTAAATCTCCTTTAGAAGAAAAGTAGCCATTGAAAGCAAAAGTAACACAGCATGGATTCTATAACATGTAGAGGATGTATCAGAGCAACAAGACAGCCCTTGCTGGGAGGATGGAGCACGCCGCACACAACAGCAGGCGTGCAACGTGCCACTCACAACCCCGGGCCCCCCACCACTGACAGCAACACACACCCGCCATGGCCCAGCCACACGAGGAACAGCGTCATGCAGTCTGGATAAACCTTAAAGAAAGGACACTCAGTGAGGTGCTGCGCTCAGCTGCTCCGTCCTGTCCAACTCTCTGTGACCCCATGGACTGGAGCTCACCAGGCTCCTTTGTTGGTGATTCTCCAGGCAAGAATGCCGAAGTGGGTGGGCATGCCCTCCTCCAGGGGATCTTCCCCACCCAGTGAGGTGAGCAGACACAGAAGGACAATGCTGTCTGACTCCATCACACGTCCCTAGGGAAGTCACATTCAGGGACAAAGAGCAGCAGCGTGGGGCGCTGGGGGCCGCCGCAAGAGTTTCCTGGGAAGAGCCTTTCAGTCACGGATGACAATCAAGTTCTGGAAACGGATGGTGGTGGTGAGGGCTGCACAATAATGTTAACATGATGCCACACAATTATACTCTAAAACGGCTAAAATGGCTGCTTTGTATTTTACCATAATAAAAAGAAAACTCAAGTTGGCAACAGTCCAGCTTGAATGTAGTTTTACTAAACAAGGAAAAATTCACACAAACGATACCATTCTATTTTACTTACCTAAATTCTCCAAACTTTTTCTCCTAATCTAGGAAAATAAGGACAAACGCCTCCTCTGATTAATTTCCACGGTCATTTCCACTACGCTATGAGGCTGTATCACGAGTGCTCTCCTCTGAGCCACACGCACTGACCAGTAGCGCAGCTCCCACCCCCAACCCCCAGTCATGAAGTGTCCCCGGGACACGCAAAGGCCCCTCAGCATCCCTTCAATCAACAAGATACTACTCTTGTCACAGCTTCATTTCACAAGTAGCCTCATTACCAATACTCATCAATCATCATAAATACTCTATCCCAACATGCTACTCCACAAAGTGTTCAGTTCACAACTCAAAATTAATTCCTTAAGCTGGCATATGCACATGATGTTAACTGTTAAAGTGTAATATTCCCACAGCTTTCAACATGAGGAAAAAATTTGTTTCTTCTGTACCACTCAAAACATGCTTAGAGAAAGAAAGTACTTGCTGTTGCAAGAAAGATCGATACCAGTACAATAGTGGACTGTATCCTTCAGTCTAAAATTTCTTAAAAGTGGCAAACATCTTAAAAAAAATAAATCTACAACAGCACTGAGAACCAGACCAATGTATCAGTAGCTGACTAGATCAGACAGATCAATTACCATGTCCAAGGAAACCACACAGCAAACTCAATTCAGTTCAGTTACTCAATCATGTCCAACTCTTTGCAACCCCATGGACTGCAGCACACCAGGCTTCCCTGTCCACCACCAATTCCCAGAGTTTACTCAAAGTCATGTACATCGAGTCAGTGATGCCATCCAAACATCTCATCCTCTGTGGTCCCCTTCTACTGCCTTCAATCTTTCCCAGCATCAGGGTCTTTTCAAATGAGTTAGTTCTTCCCATCAGGTGGCCAAAGTACTGGAGTTTTAGCTTCAGCATCAGTCCTTCCAATGAATACTCAGGACTGATTTTCTTTAGGATTGACTGGTTGGATCTCCCTGCAGTCCAAGGGACTCTCAAGAGTCTTCTCCAACACCATAGTTCAAAAGTTCAAAAGCATCAATTCTTCGGTGCTCAGCTTTCTTTATAGTCCAACTCTCACATCCATACATGACTATTGGAAAAACCATAGGTTTGACTAGACAAACTTCTGTTGGCAAAGTAATGTCTTTGCCTTTTAATATGCTTTCTAGATTGGTCACAGCTTTTCTTCCAATCTGTAAGAAGGCCTGAAGTCAAGACTGCTGCAGTTAAAAGAAAGCTGCAAGGACAAAAATCAATGAACTGATGCACTTTCAAATTCATCCAATGTGTCAGGGTTTAGCAAACGGAGGTCAGGGGGCAAGCCTGTCCCACTGCTATTTTTGACACAGTCCACAATCTAAGAATGGTTTTATATGTGCATCTGATCCAAAAATAAAGAATATTTTGTGACAAGAGAAGATTACATGAAACTCACATTTCAGTCTCAATAAATAAAGTTTCACTGGAACACAGCTAGGCTGTGGGGCCTGGGCCTGGGCCTCCACGGCAGAGGTGCAATGGAGGCCATATACCCCAAAGTCTACAACAGTTACGACTTGGCCCCTTATAGGAAACCTTTGAGAGATGAATTTAAAAAAAGACAAGTTTGCATGCTTAAAGGGCTACTCAATATTGATGAGAAAGTCAAATACCAAGATGAGAAAGTCAAATCCAAATCAGACGGCCACAAAAGGCAAAAATCCTACAAGTCACCATGAAGTTCTAAGAGATGACCTACACAGAACCATTTAATCAGACTGCTGTCAGATGCCATGTGACACAGGACAGGGGTCTGGACAGCGCTGACGTTCAGGGCCCCGGTGCTGGAGCCACTCGAGCAGAAGATTGGTCACAGCTTTTCTTCCAATCTGTAAGAAGGCCTGAAGTCAAGACTGCTGCAGTTAAAAGAAAGCTGCAAGGACAAAAATCAATGAACTGATGCACTTTCAAATTCATCCAATGTGTCAGGGTTTAGCAAACGGAGGTCAGGGGGCAAGCCTGTCCCACTGCTATTTTTGACACAGTCCACAATCTAAGAATGGTTTTATATGTGCATCTGATCCAAAAATAAAGAATATTTTGTGACAAGAGAAGATTACATGAAACTCACATTTCAGTCTCAATAAATAAAGTTTCACTGGAACACAGCTAGGCTGTGGGGCCTGGGCCTGGGCCTCCACGGCAGAGGTGCAATGGAGGCCATATACCCCAAAGTCTACAACAGTTACGACTTGGCCCCTTATAGGAAACCTTTGAGAGATGAATTTAAAAAAAGACAAGTTTGCATGCTTAAAGGGCTACTCAATATTGATGAGAAAGTCAAATACCAAGATGAGAAAGTCAAATCCAAATCAGACGGCCACAAAAGGCAAAAATCCTACAAGTCACCATGAAGTTCTAAGAGATGACCTACACAGAACCATTTAATCAGACTGCTGTCAGATGCCATGTGACACAGGACAGGGGTCTGGACAGCGCTGACGTTCAGGGCCCCGGTGCTGGAGCCACTCGAGCAGCACTGGAGAAGAGCTGCCCTCTGCTCCCACTCACTCCACACGCCCCCAGTCTGTCTGTGTCCGGAAACAAATGCAGGGTTCTTAGTGACTCCCAAGAAGTCACAGCCACAGCTCCAATCACCACTCACACGTTCAGAAATGTCAGGATGCTGACGGCAACAGGGACTGTGAGAACGAGGCTGTATCTGAACCTCGCAGGATGCTGTGGGGCGGCCACCTCAAGCCGCTACTACTCTTCTGTAACAAGCCCAACTTTGCGGGCAGTTCAACTGTCTGAAGAAGAAATGACTCTCAAATTTATCTAAAACTTGAGAACCTGACTCCTTAACCTCTCACTAAGCCTCAGTTTGGCCATTAGTCAAGCAGAAACCATCCTGCCAACCACACAAGATCGCCAGGCAGATATCAAGCACTGGGATGATAACTGGCACACAAACAGCTAAGCACCTGACAAATGTTAGCATTACGTGTTGGCTAAAAACTAAGTAAATTTTGGAAGAAAATCACACTGACATCAAAGGGAAAAAACAAAGCTTAACTGCTCCCTCAGTTTAGGAGAGCTAGGCCAAGCCCTTAATGAACAGCCTGACCTTGTAAACTCAGCATCAAAGGAGCTGTCAGATCAGAAGGAAGAGTGCACCGTGCACAGGGCGATGAGCAGCACTTGCCCCATCAGCCCTGCACGCACACACACGTGTGCATACACAAATCCACATGGATATACAGTCAGTCAAGATATCACAAGATAACACTGAATTTGTAGAAGTCACACACAACAACTCAGTTAATTGCTACCCTCGTTCTTTTGGCCTTGACTCACAGCTTGTAGGAACTTAGTTCCCTGACCAGGGACTGAACCCAGGCCCCAGCAATGAGAGTACAGAGTCCTAACCACTGGACCACCAAGGAATTCCCACTCCCCAAGTTACTTAACACTCCTAACACTGTAGTCAGGATCCACTAGTTTAGTGTTAACTTGAAAAGGAAAACCAAAACACAGAACCAGAAGGTAGTTCCAGTAACTACAGCAAGAGCAAGAAGATCTGGGTGTGCTGTAGAATGCCTGTGGCCCCAGGTGACTGTGGAAAGGCATCTTCCCTGCCGTGTCATCCACACCGGCAGACTGCGAGGCAGCAGCCACCTCCATTTCACACCCCTTCAACATGGGCTGACCCCACAACATGCTCTGCCTGGCAGGATGGGACAGAAGTGACATTATGCAGCTTGGGCCTCAGGGGTCACATGGCACCTGCCCTCTGGTTCACTGTCCAGGAAGTGTGTCCAGGGGCGCACACCCTGCCACCTGTCAGCCAGCCACCAAGACAGTCAATTAGCCCATGGAACTAAGGGTTTAACTCTCAAAAACAAGACTGGTTTCATACTCAAAACACAATCCATGTAATTCACAGATTTTACAAACTAGAAAAGCAAAATCATACAATCAACTCAAATAGGTGGGAGAAGTGTGGGGTCTGTTTTGTTTTGCTTAATATTTATTTGGGGGGCTGTGCTGGGCCTTAGTTGTGGCATGTGGGATCTCTCCTTGCAGCACGTGGATTCTCTAGTTGTGGCCCATGGGCTCCACAGCTGTGGTGTGCAGGCTTAGTTGCTCTGCGGCATGTGGGATCTTAGTTCCCAGACCAGGGTTCGAACCCGAGTCCCCGACACTGCAAGGTGTATTCTTAACAACTGTACCACCAGAGAAGTCCTGCAAAAAGTTTTTGATAAAATCCAATGTTCATTCCTGATAAAGAGGGAAAAAGAAAAAAAGAACTGAGCATACCTGGAATAAAAGTGAACCTCCTCAACCTATGAAAACCCTACAGTTAGTTAATGGCGAATCCCAGTTAATGGTGAAAAGTGACGGCTTCCCCACAGTCAGGAACAAGCCTCAGACAGGTGGCTACTGGCCCTGCTTCTTTCCATCCATGCGCTGAAGGGTATGGTCAGGGCACTCAGATCAAGAGGAGACAAAAAGGCACCAGAGTAAAGGAAGAAGTAAAGCTGCCTTCATGTGTGGGCAGCACCGTCATCTTCGAGACAAGACAACCAAACCGAGTAGAGAGCCACCAGAACCATGCATTGAGTTTAGCATGGTGGCAGGATCCAAGGTTAATAAAAAATTTTGACCTATTAGCACAAAATAATAGTAATTGGGGAATTTCCCAGTGAGCCAGTGGTTAGGACTCAGAGCTTTCACTGCTGGGGGCCTGGGTTCAATCCCTGGTTGGGGAACTAAAATGCCACAAGCCACACAGTGCAGTTTTTAAAAAAGAAATTTTTAAAAAATATCATTTACAGCAGCATCAAAACATAAACTACTTTAGAGGAAAATGTGACCAAAGATGTATAAGACTCTAAGCCTGACAACTGAAACCCCACTGAGGGAGAACACAGGACACGGAGTCGGCAGAGAAACCCAGCATCCACGGCGAGGAGGCTCCAGCCTGCTCAACTTAAAGAGTCAATGCAACCCCAACCAAAACCCCAGCCGGCTTCTCTGTGCAATGCGACAAAAAGCAGGAAATAAGAGTCTGAGAAAGAAAGCATTCTGCAGGCCTCTCTGTGCAGCTCCAGGAACCGTGGGGGTGCTGCAGTAAGAGACAGGGAAAGAGGCAACCGACAGAAGCGCGTGCCCAAACAGACACAGCCGAGTCTCCAGCAAGAACAAGGGCGATGGAGAGGAAAGCAGATCCCATCTATATAAAGTTCTGGAAAACAGAAAGTACCCTGCAGCAAGTCAGAAGCAAGACAGGGGTGGGGTGGGGGAAGGGCCCTGGACTCTAGGGGTGAAAGATACATTCACTTTCTTAAGTGTGCTAAAACCATACACTTTAATAGTAAGTATAGTCTACTGCATGTCAGTAACATCTGAGTGAAGCTGGAACAAAACAACACTTAGCTGGTATCAAAGGTCACCCTTGGCCAAGTAAAGCAGGTGAGGAAAGATAAGCAAAATTATAATTTAGGGCTTGTGCGGTGGCTGCTTTAATAGTCGTCAGTTCATGGGCGGGGTGGGGGCACTGAGAGGCAGATGTAATCCCAGTTCTCATCAGAACAACAAGAGATGCAATGACCCACGCTCGGTCCTGGCTCTGACCCCACCTAACCTCTGCAGAGGAAGTCCAAGGTGCCACAGCCGGGGCCCAACAGTCTCAGGACAGGGTGCCCAGTGGCAGGCTGCGGATGCAGACAGGTGACCATGGGCTTTGTGGGCAGACGTGGTAGAAAAATTAACAAAGGAAGCTAACAGATTAAAGGAGAAGCAGAGTACCAGCCTCAGGAAGGGTAAAAATCAATCTCTTCTCCTCTATATCCTAAACTGAAAAGCACTACTGAACTGCAAACTAGAGACTCTGGAATTTCCAATAACTTCCCTGTCACAGTCTTTGAGCAACTGAGCACAAAACTCAAAGGACTAGAAACCTTAGCCCCTGAGCACCCAGATTTCACACCCTCAGAAACACAAATCTGAGCCAGGTGAGGCCAGCAAGTCAAGGAAGGCTCACAATACAGCAAGAACACACCAAACTGCCCCAGAGGCCTGGTGCCCCACAGGAAGGGCTCTGCAGAGGCCACCCCGAGCAAAAGCGCGCAGCCCCGGTCAGGAGGAAGCACAACACAGGGGGTTTAAGGTATGACCCACCACCCAAATTATACCCAGGCCCTGTGCAGCAACGGACAGAAGAGGGAAAAGGAACCCTTCTCTAGCTATGTATCTGCTTCAGGGCCTTAGTACCCTAACCTCCAGGCCCTGCCCACCACAAATGGGGCAGCTCAGCAGTGTCCGCAGCTGTGCCGAGCACCGCAGCACTCACTTTTAGTTTTTATACTATATTCACCCTCTGCCATAACGGTCCCTGAGGAATAAACTTAGTATAATTAGCATTTTTCCCCACGTTCCAGGCATACATCATCACTCACAGACAAAAATCTGTAAACAAACAAGAGGCCTCTCCAGAGTGCCACCACACAGGTTCTACCACGCAGCAGCAGGCAGAGGTGGGGACAGAGAAGGAAAAGGGCAGGTGGTGGATGCTCCAGATCAAACGGTCAGGCATCCTACCTTCTCTCTCAGATGGAGCTGCCTAGTGTATGCCTAGTGTAGGCCAGGGTACAAAAGGGCACAGCTCAGCAGGAGGCAGAAGAGCAGAGGCCAAGCAGAGTGGCCAAGCACCCTCTCCACGTGCCAAGGCTGGGCACAACACATTCTTATTTTTGCACACAAGCGGGAAGAGGGTGCCAAAATGTGTAAGTTGGGTGTGATATTTAGGTGACACAGACAGTAACTAAAAAGAAATCACTTCAGACTCCCACAACAAACCCAAGCCATGGAGCCCAGCCATGGAGATGGACACAGAAGCAAGGGAGATGCAGCGGGGTCCAGACAGCCAGAGGCGACGGCCGCCACAACACCTACTCCAGGGCCACCACTTCATGGGGGGAGACAGTTCACTGAAGCACAACTGTTACACGGAACAGGAACCCACAACCAGAGAGGGGAGCAGGGACGCCCCCTGGAGACAGGGGATGAGAATCCACCAAGGGGGTGCCGAGGGCACAGCCACCAAAGGAGCAGGCGTGAAATGGAGAAACTGACTGGGGGGCAAAGGCCTGAGGTGAGTGGGTGGCACCAGACACGGGGCCGGAGAAGGGGCTCCCAGGCAGGAAGCACTATCCTCTATATCCTAAACTGAAAAGCACTACTGAACTGCAAACTAGAGACTCTGGAATTTCCAATAACTTCCCTGTCACAGTCTTTGAGCAACTGAGCACAAAACTCAAAGGACTAGAAACCTTAGCCCCTGAGCACCCAGATTTCACACCCTCAGAAACACAAATCTGAGCCAGGTGAGGCCAGCAAGTCAAGGAAGGCTCACAATACAGCAAGAACACACCAAACTGCCCCAGAGGCCTGGTGCCCCACAGGAAGGGCTCTGCAGAGGCCACCCCGAGCAAAAGCGCGCAGCCCCGGTCAGGAGGAAGCACAACACAGGGGGTTTAAGGTATGACCCACCACCCAAATTATACCCAGGCCCTGTGCAGCAACGGACAGAAGAGGGAAAAGGAACCCTTCTCTAGCTATGTATCTGCTTCAGGGCCTTAGTACCCTAACCTCCAGGCCCTGCCCACCACAAATGGGGCAGCTCAGCAGTGTCCGCAGCTGTGCCGAGCACCGCAGCACTCACTTTTAGTTTTTACACTATATTCACCCTCTGCCATAACGGTCCCTGAGGAATAAACTTAGTATAATTAGCATTTTTCCCCACGTTCCAGGCATACATCATCACTCACAGACAAAAATCTGTAAACAAACAAGAGGCCTCTCCAGAGTGCCACCACACAGGTTCTACCACGCAGCAGCAGGCAGAGGTGGGGACAGAGAAGGAAAAGGGCAGGTGGTGGATGCTCCAGATCAAACGGTCAGGCATCCTACCTTCTCTCTCAGATGGAGCTGCCTAGTGTATGCCTAGTGTAGGCCAGGGTACAAAAGGGCACAGCTCAGCAGGAGGCAGAAGAGCAGAGGCCAAGCAGAGTGGCCAAGCACCCTCTCCACGTGCCAAGGCTGGGCACAACACATTCTTATTTTTGCACACAAGCGGGAAGAGGGTGCCAAAATGTGTAAGTTGGGTGTGATATTTAGGTGACACAGACAGTAACTAAAAAGAAATCACTTCAGACTCCCACAACAAACCCAAGCCATGGAGCCCAGCCATGGAGATGGACACAGAAGCAAGGGAGATGCAGCGGGGTCCAGACAGCCAGAGGCGACGGCCGCCACAACACCTACTCCAGGGCCACCACTTCATGGGGGGAGACAGTTCACTGAAGCACAACTGTTACACGGAACAGGAACCCACAACCAGAGAGGGGAGCAGGGACGCCCCCTGGAGACAGGGGATGAGAATCCACCAAGGGGGTGCCGAGGGCACAGCCACCAAAGGAGCAGGCGTGAAATGGAGAAACTGACTGGGGGGCAAAGGCCTGAGGTGAGTGGGTGGCACCAGACACGGGGCCGGAGAAGGGGCTCCCAGGCAGGAAGCACTGCGATTAAGACGTGGAAGAGGGCCATCTCCTTAAGGAAAAGGGCAATGGAGTCAGAGCTTCATTTCAGAAACTCACTTTGGTAACTGTGTGGAAGCACCAGTGACCCAGGTAAAAGAGAGAGAAGGGCCAGCAGTAAGGGAGGGATGGCGGGGAGAGAGCTGAGAAAAGAGACAGGAAGAAGGTTGTTTACAGGAAAACACAGAGAGAGACCTCAGAGAACGCCCCACACAGAGGCTGAGCCCAGCTGGAGGAGCGAGAGGCTTGAGAGCTGCAGTCAGGATCACCCTCTACCGCCTCCTGCAAGAGGAGCTGGGAGTATGGAGAGGGGTTCAGTCCAGAGCCCCGTCAGGGGTTCCCTGACACACCCATCACTGCCCGGGCAGGTACACACTTGAGCCTCGAGATCCCACATGTACGAGCAGGCCCAAGAGGGCAGGGAGCATGGGCACCATGCAGCCAGATCCAGAAGCCAGAGTTCTGAGATGCCCCATCCCAGGAGCCGCCCAGGGAGGACGCTCAGCGCGTGCCCGGGCCTGAGTAGGAGAAGGGCGGCTGGCGTGAGGCTCAAGCTGCAAGCCTGGGAGGGGGCTCGGGGCCAGGAGGGGCAGAAGCAGACCCCGAGGGCGTAAGGAAGGAACCACTCTCCCGATGCCTGGCCTTTGACCATGTGAGCCCGAGCGAGGACCCCAGACTCCGCGCAGCGGGCGCTCAAGCCTCCACGGTCACCTGTGAGGTGTCATGCGCACCAGCCGGCCCCTCCTGCTCCACCTCCTCACACAAACAAGTAACGACAGAGGACATGCTGCTGAAAGGGTGTACAGGCCTCTTGGACACAAAGTTCAAGAGAAGAACACCAGAACAGAAAGCGTTCTGTCACTCAAAGGGAGGCTTAGCCACACTGCACTGAACTGCCGAGCGCCCGTCAGGAGGCCTGGTAGCTCAGCCCCGACCAGCACTCACCACCACGCTGGACTGTTTCCACAGCAACCAGAAAGGAAATACAAGGCAATCAGTTTTACATGAAAATTATTCTCCATTACAATAAAATGCTACAGTAAGGAAAAACATTTTGACAAAGAACCAGGTAAACAACATCAATAATGTTAATGCTAATTATTTATTCACTATCTATACGACTTTTCCTTATGTTCTAAAATACTTTGTATTATTTTACTCACCCCAGAAATTTGAAGGCTGTTTCATGAGCACTAAATATTACTGTCAATAAAGCATGCTGGGTCTTCCATCTTTAAATGAGTAACTGGCAGATGACATCACAAAAGCAAGTCAACAAGTACAAAAATTACAATCAAATCAAACTTATCTTTTCTCCAGTATCTACATGGATCAAGAAATACCCTCAGAAGTTTGAAGATCAGACATAAAAATAGCTGAGCAAGACAAAGATGAAAAGATAGAAATATACAAATTCTAAGAACAAAACCATCTTAGCCAATGCCTTCTCACATCAAAACCACCAAGTTACAAACACATTCAGGCACATCAACCAATTCTCAAAACCCAGAATCAAATTCAAAAGTCCCTGTCTTCCACACCCCTAAGGTGCCTGTATCTTGCCACGGCCTTAGGGGCTCGGCACCATGAGGACAGTCTCATGCCGCGACAGAGCTCAGAACTCTTGAGGAAGGACCGCACACAGCAAACCTGGCACACGAGGAAAGGTGTGCGGCTCGGGGGGCCACACCTGCCTCTGAGCAGCCCCACGAAGCCTGACTCAGCGGACACGGCTGACACGGGCACCAGGCTGCCCCATCTCCCGCCTGGCCAGGGGCGACTGGTTCTTCCACAAAGAGGCTCCAGTATCTCGCCTGCCAACAGCACTGCCGATCTCACACAGGCCAGAGAAAAGGCCTGGGCCAGCAGCTGACCCCACAACCAACACAAGGCCCACCACCCCTGCACCTTGACTGTATTCCTTCCCCAGACCAGTTTTCAGTTATGTCTGGAAACTCTCCAACACAAAAAGAAAGATAGCCTGCGAGATGCATCCCCTGCCCTCCTGACCCACGCTGGTCTGAAGGTGACTGAGTCTGGAGGACCTGGCACTCACCATGGTTACATGCTCTCTGTGGTCCAAAAGGACCTTCACGATCTAATAAACGTGTAGATGCTGCCAGCATTAACTGCAAACTAAAACCATGACAAATTTTAGTAAGACTAACTCTCTAACCAATGACTTTTTCAGCCTTTTCTAAAGAGAAATCTCTAAAATACAAACACCCACCAAATACCAGTCCCTCAACGTACAGAAGCTTTCACCTGTTCAGAAAGCCTGGCTACCCTGACAAACCTCTCAAAGGTCAGAACTGCGCTGCTTTTAAAACAAATCAAAAGCACTCAAATCCCACTGGTGGGCTGTGAGCCAACACAGTCTCAGCAAAGCCCTGACCTCACAATCCTAAGAACGGAACCCACAGCTGACACTCACACCAGAAGGATGCACAAAGCTGTCATTCTGTCACAGCCAGATGTTGGAAACAAGAAAATGTCCATCAGGAACAGGCAAGTTAGGTAAGCTGTGCCAGATATACGTTACCACGATGGAAAACATGAAGCAGCTCCACAGTACTAACACAGAACAAACTCAAAGAATAAGTGGGGGGAAAAAAACAAAATACAAAAAAGCATCTATCCGCACAAACTCACATGCACGAGGCCACCCAAGGGATGTGAAGGAAGCGCCCTGGAGCACAGCACTGGGGGACAGGAACCAAGGCTTCCTGTGCCAGCCCACAGAGAAAACCTTATTTTCAACAGAAACTCGAGCATAAAGACTAAAGTGGGAAAAAAACAAAAAAAAAAACCTGTGGGAAGACAAGACAGTACAGCTTTGGCCATCACAGCAGAGGTGATCTACCCCATCACCACAACTCTTAACAGTCCAAAGCAGAGGAATTTTTGCTTTCTACTTGATCTGAAAGCCCCAGGCCAGCAAGGCCCCCACACACACATCTGCCCAGCTGCTGGGGTTACTTCCACGTTCCCTCGGATCGCTTGGCACGCGCCCCTCGCTGTGCTCACAACGGAGCAGACCTCAAGTCAGGAGACGGTGGGCTCTCTGAGGCATCAGAAGTGCTGAGTGGGGACCAGACACACTGTGCACTCCAGCGTTCCCTCTGGGCAGACACACACACACAGGGGTGCACAGGCCGGCACCCAGGACCACACATAGCTGGTCAAATGGGTGAAAGTCCACCCATGAGCAGCCTCCGTGGCCTCCTCCACCAAGAAATCACTTTAAACCTGAGCAAATTAACAATGACTCACCAATACCACCTGACACCTGGTTCATATTTAAATTTCCATGTGTCCTCAAAACACTTTAACTGAGGTGTAACTGACACGTAGTTCAAAACTTTTTTTTTTAAACTCTTCTGTCCTCTCTCTTCAAAGCAGGACCCAAGGACGGCTTCCTCACTGCCTGTGGTCACTAACACAGGTTACACATCAGCACAGAACTTCCTTAGAGGTTCAGGGGTTGGGAGTCCACCTGCCAGTGCAGGAGACACAGGTTCAATCCCTGGTCCAGGAAGATCCCTACATGCCACAGGGCAACTAAGCCCACTGGTCACAACTACTGAAGCCCAAGCTCCTAGGATCCGTGACCCACAGCAATGGAAGCCACCACGATGAGAAGCCTGTGCACCTCAATTAGAGAGCAGCTCCTGCTCGCCGCAGGTGAAGAAGGCCCACATGCAGCAACAGACACCCAGTGCAGCCAGAAATAAATAAATAAAAATTCTAAAAACCATCAGCACAGCTCACAGACAATGCCAAGCACAGCGTTAGTGACACTGAGTTTCACCACTTGGCTAGGTGGGGGCATGAGGTCTTTCTACTAGAATGACACACGAGTCCTTCTGCAACCTAGAAGTCATCAGTGGGGCAACCTTTTGTCAGTACTTGAGTATTTTGAACCAAAAATTTTACCCAAAAAGGTAAAAATGCTTAACTCAACTTTAATCCAGACTTTCAACCAAGCGTCCAGTTAACAGGAAACGCAGGACAGAGGAACAAGAAGTCAGACCCCAGAGCTAGACAACGCAAGGATGTTCTTCCACCTATGGGAATGATCGGCTTCAGGAGTAAGAAACAAACAGGGTGCCTGATGCTAGAGACCCTAAAGGAAAGGTTAAACACGGCTTGGGGTCAGCCAGGACCTAAGTAGGGCCCTTGCAAGCTGTGCTATGGCCCATAGCACTAAACAGCTCAAGATATTGGTGAGGGTGAGATGTCAGAAAGCCTACCTCTTATTTCCAAACTGCCAGGCAATGTGTACACACCTCAGAGACAATGCAAACAGGGCAAACTATTAACAAGAGTTGAATCCAGATGGTAGCACATGGGTGATCACTGTACTCTTCCTGACTCTGTATATTTCTGAAATTTTTCATACTAAAAAATAGGAGAAATGGACTCCCTAGTAGTCCAGTGGCTAAGATTCTGTGCTCCCAATGCAGGGGGCCTGGGTTCAATCCCTGGTCAGGGAACTAGGTCCCACATGCTACAACTACAGCCCAGTGCTACCAAATAAATAACTAAAAATTTTTAATTGAAGGAAAAATTTAAAACTTTTTTTTTCCACTCAAGTTTGCTGAATTTAATAATAGGTACTTCACAAAATCAACTAAAAGTACTCATTAAACTGGTATCAGATGATAGGGAATTACTGTTTATTAAGTATGACAAAGATAACGTGACTGCATGAGCAACTGGCCTGCATGAAGTTTCCGTGGACCTGTAGTTTGCTTTAAAATACTTCAACAACATAATAATTAGCAAATATGGCAAAATGCTAACTTAAACCTAAATGATACATACAGGATGTTTATTTTACCATTCTGTACTCCTTTTTTAAAAAAGGGGGCTCCTTAAAAAAAAAAAAAAGAAGAGTGTTACTGGTGCAGCTGCTGTGGAAAACACTCTGGCAGTTCCTCCAAAGTCAGACACAGAGCCACCGTGCAATCCACCAATCCCACTTCTGGGTGTGCACCCAAAGAACTGAAAGCAGGAACCTGAACCAGGATTTGCACACCCATGCTCAGAGCAGCACTATTCAGAACAGCCAAAACATGCAAACCTAACCATCAACAGAGAAACGGAGAAACAAAATGTACTCTATACATACAATGCAGCCTTTACAAGGAAGGAAATGACACAGCAACAGGGATGAACCATACAAACATCATGCTAAGGAGAAGAAGCCAGGCACAAAGGGCTCCGTATGCAGAATCCACATCCAGGGCCCTCTAGACAACTCAGTTTCATAGAGATGGAGGAAGGGAAGCCGGGACAGTCTCCCTGAGCAGAGGTGAAGGAGTTCCAAAACAGCAGTAATGGTCAAATGACACTATTGATGTACTTAATGCCACTGAATTGGACATTTCAAAGTGGTTAAAATGGTCAATTTTATGTTATTTTATCACAATAAGTGAAGTGGCTCAGTTGGGTCCAACTCTTGGCGACCCCATGGACTGTAGCCTACCCCGCTCCTCTGTCCATGGGATTTTCCAGGCAAGAGTACTTGGAGTGGGTTGCCATTTCCTTCCTCAGAGGATCTTCCCAACCCAGGGATCGAACCTGGGTCTGCCACACTGTAGACAGATGCTTTACCATCTGAGCCACCAGGGAAGTCTTACCACAATAAATTTTTTTTAAAAACCAAAGGATGAGAATACTTTGGCCACCTGATGCAAAGAGCTGACTCACTGGAAAAGACACTGATCGTGGGAAACACTGGGGGCAGGAGAAGAAGGGGGCAACAGAGGATGAGATGGTTGGATGGCATCACCAACTCAATGGACATGTATCTGAGCAAACTCCAGGAGACAGTGAAGGACAGGGAAGCCTAGCGTGCTGCAATCTACGGGAACACAAAGAGTTGGATACGACTGAACACCAACAACAAAGGATGAGAAAAGTTTAAGAACATATAGATCCAGATAACAGCCCCCACCTCTACACCAAAGAGTGCCTAGAGAGGACTCCCCCTAAAAATGAACAAGTGAAAGGCAAAACTAACACAGCAGGCAAGAGCTTTCTAAGCTGCTTCCAGAAAGCACGGGTCAGTGTCAAGGCACCTAAGAGGAGGGACCCCCTTCCTAATGAGCCTGTTTCTACTACATCTTCCCTGAGCCCACACACCAAACACAAAGTTCTCCACGAGTAAGAAGCATTAAGCTTTCTCAATGGTGAGGGCCTGGACTGACTGGCTTCCCAGGATGTGGGAGACTGTGGGGACAGAGCTAGAATTCCCTTCTCTCTCCAACCTGCATTTCTCTTCTTTAACCCACATGCTGTCAGAGCACTGGTGACAATACATCTTTGAATATTATTAGCTGTGCTCCATAGGAAAACAGGTCCCATGACTGATAAATTTTAAATCTGAACAATTAGACCTTATATTTGTTTTCTGGTGTGTTTTCTTCTGGCTTCGAGAGAACCCAAGGGAAGAGGGAATGGCTTACTGTGGGGGGTGCTGGTTCTGTTCCCACCTCTACAGGAATAGTCTCCATCGGGACACCACGGACAGGGCACAGCAGCAGTGATGGGGTGCTCGCCCACCCAGCCTGGACGTGGGTTCTGGGGAGTAGCACACACGGGGCCCTCCGGGTTGGCAGTCCCCAAGCCTCAAGGACCTTACCTTTACAGTCATGTCTGACAAAACTGGAGGGCACGTGTGAACAAACACCCTAACGGACACTGACTGCAAAAGAGAGAGGGACAGACGAGAATTGGAAGGTAAGTAAAACCAAAGTGCTGGAGTTGGTTTTCTTTCGAAATCCCTCAAATCTGTCTAAAAATAAGACATCCTATTCCAAACACCTCAGTAAAAAATAAAGGCCCTGCACCCTTAACCAACCTGATGCCTTCAGCCCACACGTGAACCTTCCCCACAAGTTCTCAGGGCCTGGCTGCCAGTGGAGGCAACCTGGACGTCCTGCCCCGACGGGCAGCACCCCGGCGGGGGGACAGGCACGCACTGCAGGTGGCGCTGCTCCCTGCCTCACGCCAGCTCCACAGCGGGCTGCTGCAGAGTGGTGCTCACACGCACCCACTCCTGGTAAAGTCTGCCAACAACCAGCAGCTGCTTCCCACCTTTGTCATCTCCAATTCTAGATAAGTAATGAAAAACCCTCACTATAACGCTAACCTCAAAGCACCACCCCTCAGCAGAACGAAGCCTTGATTATTCTCAAGTTCTCCAGGACAAGGTGATCTGGAAAGCTCACCGTGCCTAAACTGAGACATCTCACAGTGACACACCTGGGCACCAACATCAACTATCCCAAGCAGGTAAACATCTCAACACTGACACGGACTCCCATCTCCTGCTCCCCATGTGTCCCCCACCCAACGTTCAGTCCCTGGAGACTCAGTCATTAAGGGTTTCAGTGTCAGATAACTGACCTCGGGAAAGTGTAGAAGGCAGGTCTGTTCCTGCATAAAACAAATATGTGCCGATATAAAAAAATATCCTAGTACTCAATGAAATTTCAGTTTTAATGAAACTGAAGGCTACTTAAAGCAACCGACTTCCTAGATTCATCAGCACTTAATACTTGCTTCTGTATAACCTCAACTTATAAACTGTGTTTACCTTGTTATCTTTTTAAGCAAATGCAGGTACAGATACTAACTAGGATAGGCGCAGAGTGGTCCCCAGGCGGGCAGTGGGCAGGCTCGGCCTCTACATTCCCACAACTAGATCTTAGAGTCAACTTCGGTATTTTTTTCATTTTACTGAAAAATAACTTAGATTACTATATAAATTGAAGGTGTACAGCATGATGTCTGATTAACAGGCACTGTGAAATGATTGTACTAGGTTCAGCTGATGTCCATCTTCTCATTAGACACAAACAAACAAAAGAAACGGAAAATGCCCTCTCCTTTCCCTGAAGACTCTCAGGCCTTCCTCTCCGGGGTGTGGCACACCATATCGTGAACTCAGCTGTCTTACAGCTGGGTTTGTACCTCTTGACCACCTTCCTTGAGTTCCCCTCTCCCCTCCTTCTGCCTCTTTTCTGTGACTTCAATGTTCTCTTTTGTTTTGAACTCCACACATAAGTGAGCTCACACAGCGTCTGTCTTTCTCTGACTGATCTCACTGACATAATACCCTCAAGGCCCCTCCGTGTTGCTGCAGACGGCAGGCTCGCCTCATTCTCACGGTTGAGAGGTGGTCCACTGGATATCTGCTCTGCATCTCCCTTATCCGTCTATCTCTTCGGCTCTCTCTTAGCTATCAGCAGCACTGCTTCAGTGGCCATGGCGGTGCCTATGTCTTCCCACCGTGGCGCCCAGCTCTCTTCGGGTGAGCACTCAGGTGTAGGCTGCGGCTCACGCAACAATCCAGTTTGCCTGTCGTGAGGAGCCGCCGCTGTTTCCACGGCTGTGCCAGTATCCGTCCCCACCACTCTTGCTAGCTGTCTTGTTGATAACAGCTCACTCTGACAGGTATGAGGTCACAACTCACTGTTATTCTGATCTGCACTTCCCTGATGATTCGTGATGCTGAGCATCTTTCATGTACCTGTTGGTCGTTCATAAACCTTCTTTAGGACAATCTCTACTCAGGCCCCTTGGCCACTTTTTAAATTGCATTATTTGGCTTTTTGCTATTGAGTTGTATGAGCTCTTTCTATATTTTGGATATTAACTCCCTATCAAATACATGGTTTACAAGTATTTTCTCCCAATTTCATACATTTTCTTTCCACTTTGGTAATAGCTTTCTTTTTAAATTAAAGCAAATTATTAACATAAATTTGCTAACATCTAGAATTAACTTGACTTTTACATTTTACATCCCAAAGAGTAGTTTTCATTACTTAATCAGTCTGTAACATTTGCAAAGTAGACCCCTGGGGATGAAACCAGCCAGCACCACCTCACCAACACAGCACAGGGAGCCTTAGGGCAAGGAATCAGGTGTGCTATCCCTACAAGGACCAGGACAACCTTTTCTCCCCTCTGATGCAGGGACAATACCTGGAGAATCCACTCACTAGACAACTTCAAGTATTAACAATGAGGGCTTACTTCTCTGAACCACAGGCTAGGTTTCCAAGTCAAATTGGAAAGTCATTTAATTCAAGGAGGAAAAGTCTCGTGAGTAGAGTCTCATCCATGTGACTCAACTCTAAATCTTACAGGTGACTAGTTGTATTTTCAGCAGTAAAGCTACAGTTTAGGGAACGTAGCCACTAGCAACAGTCATCTACATGAGAAGTTTAGAAGGTACGTTAGCTTTCAGTAAGGACATGGGTCCCAGCCAGCTCTCAAGTCACTGCCCTGTAAACACCCAGAGGCCAGGCCATGCAGGAAATAAACTCGTCAACACTAATCTGTTTGCTACAAATCTCTCTGCCTCCTTTAGAAGCCCACAACCCACTTCCAGCCTCCACCAAGAGGAGAGAAGCTGCCATTTCCAAGCTCGCGAAGCTTGGCCCCTTAGCACAGACACCTGGCACCCCTGCAGCTGCTATTTGCTGCTGTGAGAACTTCAGCCTGCAAGTAGCTCAGTTAAGAACACAGTCTGTGGAAAGGGTTGAGGGGGAGCACAGACTGCTTCCTTAGCTTAAAACCAACAGCCCAGACATGGACTTCAGCCCCACTTGCAAACACTTGGAAACGAAGTAGCCTTTGCCCATTTAGGAGCTTTTATAAATGAGGTTTAACAAATACCAACTCACAGGTGTCAGTAGAGCAAGTCACTAGCATGGTGTGCAGCTGCAGTGACACCAAGGCTGCAACAGCTCGTGTGGCCTCGAGTCTCCAAGGACATTTACATCTTAAAATCATAGGATATTCCTTTCCTGTCTGTGTTTTTGGTTTTTTTAAGTTATTTTTAAAGAACCCTCTTCGCTGAAAGCCCAATCTTCAAAGGCAGCCCTGGGTAAACAAAGAAATAGTGCCAAGCCTGCCTTGGGGAGGGCGAGAAAAGGCCAGAGGGCACCAGCTGCCCAAGCCCCTGCCCACCCCAGCCCCACTCCTGTGCTGCTGAGCAGCCATCATCACTGCAGTTAGTTCGGAAGCAATGATGAAGACGAGCTCTCTCCCTCCAGTGAGCAGCAGCTGTCAGCCGGCAGAGGTGAGATGTTCCACTCTCATGGAGGGGTGGTGACACGGGGACCTGGCAGAGCAGGGAGAGCGTGAGTGAGAATGAACACAAAGCCAAGCACCTCGCAGCTGAGCAGCCCAAAACGTCCACTTCTGCATCCGCGATGAGACTGCGAGCAATTCAGGGCCCTGCCAGAAACAGTACAGCCTACAGAGGCCACACCCCGCTGAAGGCCAGCAGCCAGACGCCCTGAGTGTCACTGCTGCCCTGCCCACGGCCAGACCAAAGGACGGAGTCCGTGTGACACGGCACATGACCAGCGTGCTGTGACAGAGCAGAGCAGAGGCTCTGTTCTGATGGCGTGAAGCCAACCCACCGCGCCTACTCACGCAAGCAGGCCCCCACGCAGCCTCAAAGCACACAAGCTCCAAGCAGACACTGAGGCTCTCCTGCCAGGTGCCACTCCTTTCTCAGCCGAGAGCCTTTTAACATCGATCTTCTGGGCAAACACTGGCTAAGCATCTAATCCTATGTGCATATCATGTGCGCAGAACTATGAGAGACACAAAGCAGACAGCATCCAGGAGAAGCCTAAAATAGGGCGGTCCTTCTCTGGATACATCCACCACCTCCACTGTAGGCTGCTTCTCCAGCTCCTACCACTGGGACCCAGAGCTACTCTGCTGGGCCTGCAGTTGAACGCAGGGGACAGAAGAGGGGTTCGAGCCAATCACAGGCTCCTGGGGAGTGGCCCACTCCTCCCTGCAGTGGGGCAAGCACCAGAGACGGGGACACCTGGGTCTGTCACAGCTCCACAGGCAGGGCACCTTCCATAAAACTGGTCATCCCTCTCAATCGACCCTCAAGTATGTACATCAACACTTGTCAGGAAACACTATTCTGCCCACACAGCCCACTTTGAAGACTCCCTGGACACTCTGAGGACCGCTTTACGACGGGAGGCCCTCCCTGTACCCTGAGCGGCCTCCAGCCAGGATCCAGCAGATGCACTTCATTGCTCAGTCACTTTCCCAGGAAGTCATCTCTGTCATGTATGTGAGCTCAGGCATCATTCCTACAGCAAAATCTCAACCCCGTCATCTATCTCTTTCTGGTCATCTTCACATACTTTTCCCCATAAAATGGTGTTCCCACTTTCCCTAACAGTGTCTCTTCCACTGAGACCTTTTTAAACCTGATATTCATCCCAAAGCAAAGGACAGCAGGGGGACAAGAACAGCCAGAAGATGAGACAGGGCCTCTCATGAGCAGTGGCCACCTGGCCACTCTCCCTCCACCCGAGCCCTAGATGCTGCCTTCCCCCGGCCCCAGATCCAGGCACAGGGCGCTCACCACCAAGCCTTCTGCCCACCATGCACTGGCATTCCTCTAGCCTCTCTGACATCACCCACTCCACGTGTGGTCTCCGCCTCCCCATCCCCATCAGCAGGGCCCTCATCCCCAGAACACACACTCAGACCGCACTCTGCTTTCCTGGCTTCAGCGGCTACCAGCTCCTGCCTGGGCTCCGGGCCGTCCTCACGTTACCACCCATCCTGCCCACCTTTGTCCAGAGCCTTCTGACTCTGCTACTGCCCCTGCTCTGCGCACCAGAGCGCTTCCTCCAGCACACCTCCCAGAGCTCACAGTGCCCTGGCCCCTGTGGGCAACTCCAACCCCACATCCTCCTTCCTCTCCCTGCATCCACCACGCAGTCCTGCACACAGTGAGCAACCAATGAACATCTGACTACATCAGTGGAACGTGGGGAAAGCTGTCTGTCCAGTCGCAGAGGCCCCTCCCTAAGACGTGTATCACCCCAGTTCCCAACTATCCTAATACACAGCAGGCCACATTCAGAAAAACCAGAAGTCAGCTACACAACAGCCGATACACAGTGGCTTTACACAGTGCCAAATGGGTGAATGGTTACGACGACAGAAAACACAAAGACTGTACTCTTCACAACCGCCAAGGTCATGAAAAACAAGGAAAGCCTGAAAACCTGTTCCAGACAGGAGACTAAGGAGACATGCAACTAAATGCCACGTGGGATCCTGGAGAAGGAAAAGGACATTAGTGGGAAGTGAGTGAAATCTAAATGCACCAGAGGCTGAATTAACAGCATAACGTTTCAATGCTAATTTCTTAGCTTTGCCAACTTTAACGTTGCTATGGAAGATATTAATAATAGAGGACCTGAATAAAGAATATAATGGAACTCTCTATTATTTTTGCAATTTTTCTGTATATCTAAAATTATTCCAAAAAAGAATATTTAAAACAAAACCTTGAGACTTCCCAACAGTCCAGGGGTCAAGACCACACTTTCACTGCAAGGGGGCACATATTGGATCAGGAAACTAAAATACTGCATGCCAAGTGACGCAGCCAAAAAAATAATAAGACATTTAATTTTTTTAATGAAATTAAAATTTTTAAATAAAATTTTAAAATAAAACAGTACTGTATACAGAATGTGCATTTCCACCATACACCCTGTCAATCCCAAACTACACTAGCTGACCAATGGTACTGCGTCTTCCAGGAATCAAGAGAGCTCTGATGAACCGAGGCCAAGTGCCAGAGCCTGCTGCACACTGACCTGACCCAACCTCAAGTGTAAGGACAGCATCTAAGGACGCCAAGCCTAGTGTGGTCAGCAGAGTGACTCCCCCAAAGAGGTCCATATCCTGATCCCTGGCACCTCTAGACATCTCAGGCTAGTAATCAGCAGAGAGGGGACTGACTACCATGGATGATTCTGGTGAGCCCAATATAATCATCACAGGGGTCTTTAAAGTTGAAGACGGAGGCAGAAGAGAGTCAAAGGAGGTGTGACTTTGGAATAAGGTCAGAGAGATGCAAGGTTGCCAGCTTTAAAGTTGGAGGAAGGGCCCATGTGAAGAGCCTCCAAAAGATGAAGAGGCAAGGAAATGAAGTCTCCCTGGAACTGGCAGAAGGAAGCAGCCCTGGTCATTTGTTACACAGTCACAGAAAATAAGCAGTGATAGCACCAAAATGGAAAACTCACAAGCGCTTCTCCAAACCCGTAGACCATGTTTTCCCCACCCTTCACAGCCGCCTGAGCCAACCCCCACACCTCCACTTCCCTTCCGGGTCCCACCTCCCTCCAGCCAACAGACTTGGAGGCTTAGAAGAAAAACACCAAGGAAAAGGAGATGCTATGGGTTAAATTATAAGAGATTTTCTCCCCAACTTTCTAAAATTTCACTGTGCCATTAAATAACTTTTTTTTTAAGATTAGTTATTGCTTAAACATACTCTTTAAAAAGTCAGTCATCTGATGAGAACCCAGATTCAGCAGAATCAGATCTAATCACTTTATCAAAGAAAAACAAAGTTCACACGTACCTCATTAAGGTCATAGCTGCTGAAATCACTCAGGATATGAGTGAAAGCACATGTTACTTTTCTAAGTTTCATACTAAATGATAAGACACTTCAAAGATCACCTTTCCCAAGTATTAGGGGAAAATTTTCCCCATAAGAAAACATTGAGTTTAAGCATATGTCATATATTAACCTCTAAACTCAAAAACTTCAAATTCTAGATGGACTCTTTTCAAGATAATGGAAATATCTATGTAGGTAAGCTAAAGTTAAATATATTAGGAGCCAATCATACAGCTCTGGCAAAGAAAGAATTCACAAAGTCTAGAAATTCCTTGAAAACATAATCACCTTGAGGGCTACAGTTTCCAACCCCTAAGGCTGGCCGTTCTCCTCTGTAAGCATCCAAAAGGGTAAGATTTCTTATAAAATGTTCTGCACATCCTTTAATTAGTCAGGCGTTTTAGTAATTTTTTTTTTTTTTTGTTAATTCCTTCAAGAGTGGTGTCTTGGGGTTTTGTTGAGTTCTTATTCTTACTTCCTGTTTTACAGGATGTAAAACCGCATTTAGAAGCACACTAGCAAGGCTTAATTTCTTAAGAGTAATAAGGTTCTCCACTGCATTTCTCATGCTCTCTGTTTTAGGTAAGTTTACACAATATAGCCATAATATCTTCAAGTCTACATTTTCACCCTGAATTAAATGAAAGTTTTACTTTGCTGGATATGAATGAAGTAAAAAAGAAAAACACAAAAACACTGTAACTTTTAGCCCAAACCTTATGAACCAAGTACCTTCCAGCAATGCCCTCATTATTTAGAAACATTCATTATTCCAGCACATTCGCATTCTGGGTCTGAGGACCACCAGTGGAAGGGGAAGAGGATGGGACATTCTCTACTGACTAGCTGAGGACAAACTACTTGCTGTATTTTAGATGAAAAATAATCTCTGATATTAGAAAGTTATTAAGCATTTACAAATTAAATTTCAATCCCAGCCCTTCTTAAAAGTCACCTTTTTTAGTTGAACAAGTGGCTGGAGAAGGAAGAATTTTATGAATTTTAGTTAACCTTGACCAAAAAAACACTTCTTTCTCAATCTAAGTGATCAAAAATGTTTTTAGCTGAAGAAAGGCCAACATTATGTCATGATGAGGCGCACACTGGTTTCTTTACAAGTGGAAAAAGAACACCTACAGATTTTCAGGATAATAAATAATTCACTGCACAGATGCCAAGGGCAGGACTGGACATGCGGTTCTCGCCCAGCCAGCAAGCACTCTGTAACTCAGACTGCACCGCTCACCTCGATCCTGGCTGGGGTGGGCTTCCCAGAAGCCATACCCTGCAACAGGATTTTCAGTCATTTCGGCCCTTGAAATATCTGAGCTATATTAATAAGCCAGACTTCTTGTATTTTTACACTGAAAACCCCCTTAACTGTTTACTCAAAGGATCATAGTTGGAACTGATGGTTTTCTCAAGTTCTTAATGATGTCTTTACTTTCAAAAACAACCAATCCCCCTCACCTAAAATGTTAAAACCACACAAACCTAAACCTACTGTTATCTAAACCAAGAACTCAAGTCTTTATCACCCAAATTATGTCCACAATTAGGGTTTTCAATAACAAGGGTTTTCAATAACAACCTTTTCCCAAGTACATAACAGATTCATTTTTTAAACTTTAGAAAACATAAACCACACACAACCCTATTTTCATGAATTTCTCCCCAAAGAGATTTTTTTTTTCCTTCACTAAAATACCAAAACTGAGCAGGAGGATAAGGGATAAAAGTAAAGGGGGCTGCCTCCATTCTGGAGAATTTATATTGCTTTGGCCTTTTCTATTACAACTGCTCAGGAAGTTAAAACTAAATCAAAAAATGCTAAACCTTTCAAGGGACTCCACTATGACACTAAACCACTGTTGACACGACACATGAGCAGCACCAGCAGCAGAGGACACCTGGCCAGCCTGACTGTGGCCCCAACACAGCAGTCCTACCAAAACTGCTTTCACAGAGAACATTCTTCTTCCCAAAGAGAACCTGCCTTCAATTACGGACATTTTCCTTTGTCTCTTGTTTTGTGCCAACTGTAAAAGCCGTGCCCCACACCTTCCTCTAAATTGTAAAGGTAAACTTGTAATGATAACAAATGGGAAAACAGCTAAAATGTACATAGCATAATTTCTAGTCAGTTAAATAAATGTTCATAATCCTAAATTTGTCCTTTCAAAATTACTCAAATACTTCCATACAGAGTCTTTGAACAATTCAACAAATACTTCTTGAGCCAATTCTATGACTATGGTCATTTCTGGTCTGTAACTCGGATGACAAAGAGACCATGCCTACCTTTATTAAGCTTACAGCCCTGCTATCACGGGCACATACAAACCAATCACATCTGATCAGCTGGGTCAAGTTCTACATGGCTTACAAGGTGGGGCTATAAGAAGACTATGAGAAAGCAGATTTAACTAAGACCCAAAGGCTGAGCAGGGGTTATTTTAGAGGTTTTGGGGTGGGGGCAAGTAGAGAAGACTTGCAAAGGAAACAATAATGGATACTCAGCAAGACCCTGGTCCAGGCAGAGGATCACCTAGGAAATGAAAGGCCAATGGAGCCAAAGCATCAGGAGTTGAAAAGACCTGGGTGAAGTGGGGGGTGGGGGGGGGCACACAATCAGGTTAGACTGATTAATAATCATCTGGAACACTTTTCTTAAAAATGCTTGTAGTTCTAGCATATACATAAAACACTAAATAAATAAAACACTATACAGGCTTCCCTGGTGGCTCAGTGGTAAAAAAAAAATCGGCCCGCAGGAGACACGTCATCCTCGGTCCAGAGAGATCCCAAGAGCCAAGGAGCAACTTAGCCCCTGCACAACTACTGAGCCCACACGCCGCAACTACTGAAGCCTGGGCACCTAAAGTCAGTGCTCCGCAACAAGAGAAGCCAACGCAATGGGAAGCGCTCAAACTGCAACTGGAGAAAAAGTCCACGAAGCAATGAAGACCCAGCACAGTCATGTATTAAAAAAAAAAAAAAAAAAAGCTATTTGGTCCAAAGCTGAATTTGAAGAAAATTTTAAATATGGAGAGGGAAGAATGGGAGTTAAGGCACAAAAGAATGCTAACAAAAACATACATTTATGTACACAGCTGAGCCTGACTCCGGCTTAAAAGATATCAAGAATAACATCCATCATACAACAACAACATAACCACTTGGAATAGAAACATCTCTATCAGAATTAACAAAGTAGGTGTTAAAGTGGATTTTTCCTAAGCCTTTTTAAAAAGGCTTTCTAACTGCCTGCATTCCAGGTGCCGGGGATTGACCTTTTTTTTTTCTGTATAGCTTTAAGATAAAACTGGAAAAGTTGAACTGCAAAGAAATTCTATTTGAAATTCAAATTAAGAGAACATATATGAAAACATTTCAAGACAGTTTAACTTTCAGTTATTTGCGTTCACTTACTTTTTGCGTTAAGTTTACCAAACGGCCGAGCTCGATCCCCAGAGCACTGACTGAATGACAACAGTGAACTGACCCGGTGCGTGGCCAGACAAGCAGTGCAGCTTCAGTCTCACCTATTAACTCATGAGTATCTTGCTATTAAAGGAAGTTCATCCATTACACTTTCATTTGAGACATGAAGGGACTTACACAGGATAATGGACAGATCAAAACACTTATTTTGGCAACAAATGACGATTATGCCCTGAACCGGCATTTACTGGCTCTCTAATTATGTTATTTAATTGATGATGGGCTCAGTGCCACCCTATGCAAAGTAACTCCTCTCTCATACTGGATGAAATGGAACCTTACTATGTCAAATGTACTTAAAAACTCAAAGATCACAAAGAATCTTGACAAATACTCTTCAATACAAATAGCATACTTTCTTTAACTCTATGTGCAGAAAGTTCTACTTGTCACTGTATCAACACTGTAATTAAAGCTGAGATGACAGCCACTGGTCCCAAGTAGCCCATCTGGTTTGGAGAGATGAAAGGCCTGCTGTGCGGTGTGATTATCACAGCCAGGCCCGCAGCACACCCAGAGAAAAACATCCAACAGTAGCAACCCAGAGGTACAACTGCAAAGGAGGAATTCACGATTACGTGACACCTTTAAAAACAAACTTCTGGTAAACCTTGTTATGCACATTTTCCCACAAAACAAACAAACAAACAAAAACTTTGAAGAAAAAGACCTTTTCCAAGTTCCAAATCTGGGTCAAATTTGGCACTATCTTTGGGCAGCTTTTTAACTAACTCAGGAGGCACGCACAAGAACAGAGGAAAATGTCACAGCAACTTGGTCTTTGTTTCCTCTGTCCAGAAAGCCAGCCTATCAAAGGCGAGCCTGCTCCCGAGCGTGACACCACAGAGGGCGGACAACAGCTGAATGGAGGGCGGGGGACCAAGGGTCACAATCTAGGTTGAGCAAGATGTGTTCCCTTTTTCTTCTCTAACGACAGTTTCAAAGTAATACCAGAGTACTTGTGCAATCATCCTCAAAAGACACAAACAGAACTCAGGTCCTCCAGGATGGCAACACTGAGGAAGAGCAATCAGGGTCCTACAGAGAGCAAATGCAGTCTCCGGGTCTCTGATTTAGAACTATCTAAGTTATGCCATTGACTGGGTCTGCAGGAGCCAAAAATAGTAACTGTTTCAATGGCACTTTTTCCACAAGCAGAATCACCTTACATCTTTTGGCTAAAAGCATTTCATCACCACCACTCCCCCCCACCCCACCACCAAAGGATCAGAATAGTCTAAGTTTTGCAATTCAACAACTGCATACACTCCCACTCCTCAGTGGAGAAGGAATGTGAAGGACATTGCGCAAGTCACTTCAGAAGACCCTCTCACCATATAACAAAGTCTGAAATGTGACTATGGAGAAATTCTTGCAAACGAATATAAACCTTCTCAAAGCCTATAGAAATCATGAAACCTAAGCCTGCTCCATCTGAACTGCTAGAAAGAAAATGGTTCTGAGAGCACGGAGCCCTCTTAGGCCAGCTTAATCTTTCAAAAGCCTCTTCCAAAACTCTTCGGAAGTTGGGATAGGAAACACAACAGAAGCAGAAAAGCTTGACAGGACACCGGGGAAAAAAGGAGCCCCCAAGAAAAATTAAGACTCCCCGCAAAACGCCAGAGATACAAGACTCAACACAATCCCTCTTTGAGAGGGGACTGAAACCATGTGGCAGGGCCAACCCTACATACACACTCACACATACACATACACACACACACACACACACTCACAGCTACCGCCCTGCCAGGGGATGATGAAATGAGGAAACTCCCGCCCCCTCCGGCTCGGAGCCCGAAGCCGCCTGCTCCCATTTCAAAACAGCGATAATAATAGGGACGCTGGGAATAACAACTACAGCCCTCACCGCGAATGCGCCCCTCCCGCGGGTCAGAGGTCGGCGCCCCGCTCTCCAGGTGCCCGGGGCCCTCCGCAGCTCTGGGCCGGCCTTTCAAGGTTGCCTAGGGCCCCCAGGCCCGCCCGGAACGCCCAACCGCCCCCCATCTGCCCCTTGCGCTGCCCCGGGACCCCCAGGTCCCCAGGCCCAGCCGAAGCGCCCCGTCGGCCTCTCGGGCTTCGCAGGCTCACCCAGAGCCCATCCTCAGCAGCCTACGGAGCCCCCCTCAGGCCTGCCCCGAACCCCTGTCGGCTCCTCAGAACCCCTGAAGAACCCCGTCGGCCCCTGGCCGCCCACAGTCCATCCTCTACCCCTCAAGGCTGCCCGGGACTCCTGTAGCCGCCCCCCCCCCAAGGCTCCAGGCCCGCCAAGAGCCCCTTGTCGGCCCTCTGGGCCCTCCAGGCCCACCCCGAGCCCACCCTAGCCCTCGCCTGCCCCTCAGGTCAGCCTGGAGCCCCTCGTCGGCCCTCAACCCCCAAGTCCGCCCGAAGACCACCGTCGACCCGCCCGGCTGCCCCCCACAGGCCCACCTGAATCTCCCCACAAGTCCTCCCGGAGACCCAGAGCGCCGACACCACTGCCCCGGACCCTGGACCCCAGGCCCGCAGGAGCCCGCCGCGCAACTCCGCCCGGCGCGCAAGGCCTGCAGGCCGCGAGGCCGCCCCACGCCCGCCCCAAGCCCCGCGCGGCCGCGGCTCTCACCGGCTCCGGCTCCGACTCCGGCTCTGGCCCGGCTCAGCGGCGGCGCGCGGGCGAGGCCATGCAGCCCCGGCCCGTCACCGGCCCGCGGCCCGAGCGGGAAGGCGGCGCGGGCTCCGAGCGCCGGCGAGGCGGGCGGAGACGAGCCCGCCCTCGGGCGGCGCCGCGGCAGTCTGGCTCTCACTGAGGGGGCGTCGGGCCGCGCGCTCGGCGGCGCCTCCCCGCTTGGGGCCCTCGCTCCATCGCGCTCCGGCTCGGGCGGCCTCTGGCTCCGGGACCCGGCGGCGGCTGCGGCGGCGCCGGCAGCATGAGACGTTACCTCCCATTGGCCCGCCGTATCCGCCACCACCATTGGTCCGCCGAGTTCGGGCACAGGGCTGCTTACGTCACGGCGTCGGGGAGGAAGTGCGCATAGGACCAAGGGAGACGAAGAGATTGACAGTTTCTAGGACTGGCTGGGGCGGGACCAGAAGGACGTCCGGGGTCGGATTGGAGAAGGTCGTGCGTCCAGGCGCAAGAATCGTCGAGGTAGCGAGAAGCTGGATTGGCTACGTGTTTCCTACAAGGGGCGGGTCTTTTGGCCTCGAGTATGACGATTGGCCTTTCCAAGTGCCGGAAGCGGCAAAAGGAACGGTCGGGAGCGGGTCTGGGCGGAAGGCGCTAGAAGGCGCGGTGTCGCGGGCCGCCCACTGGTAGGGAGGCGCGCCCGCGAGTTCAGAACCGGGTGGGGGTGGTTGGTGCTCTGTCAGCTCACATCCAGACCGTTCTGCCTGGTTGCACCTGCCGCTGGCGCAGGGACGCTTGACCACCGTCCACCGACCGAGTCGCCTCTCCGATCTGCATTTTTAAAGGGAACGAAGATCCTTCAAGCCGCGCGGCGGGGCCAAAGAGAAAAACACTGACTTCAACCAAATAGGGAATTTAAATTAGGAAATATGAATAAGGAGGCAGTTTGCCTAGAAGTAATTTGAGAACATACTAAAGCAAAAACAAAGTGAAGTTCCACAGAAGATATGGATAAAAATATACACTAGCGAAAAGAAGTGCAGAGAAAAGGAAAGAATGAAACCTTTGAGCACATTAATTCACAAATGTTTACTGAGTGTCTGTTACCGGCCAGGCACTAAATCAGGCACTGGAAGCGAACTGTAACAGCGGCTCTGTCTACCAGCCTGTGGTTTCTCACCATGGAGGGAAGACACACGTTCGTTGAATACAAGTACCTAATTACAGGCTATGATAAGTGCTTTGAAACAGAAGTTTAGGGAGTTATGAAGGAATAGTGAGTGAAAATCAGGTCTAGTCTGAGCAGTGGCTTGTCACTTAAGGTGCTGTCAGAAGGCTGAAGAAGAAGTAGGAGTAAGATGTGGTAGAAAACATCCAGTAAGGTGGCTTCTAGCCACATGTGACAAGCACTAGAAATGTGGCAAGTCCAGGTTGACATGTGCTGTGAATATAAAATGTCGGGTTTCGAAGGTGTGGTGTGAAGAAAAGAATGTACAATGTAAAAAAGTAAGTCTTTGTATTTTTTACATGTGGTGTGTGTGCTTAGTCACTCACCCTTTGCAACCCTATGGACTGTAGCCCACCAGGCTCCTCAATACATGGGATTTTCCAGGCAAGAATACTGCAGTGAGTTGCCATGCCATGCCCTGCTCCAAGGGATCTTGCCAACCTAGGGATAGAACCCACATCTGCATGACAGGCAGATTCTTTGAACCACCGGGGAAGCCCTGCTGCTGCTGCTAAGTTGCTTCAGTCATGTCCAACTCTGTGCGACCCCATAGACAGCAGCCCACCAGGCTCCCCCATCCCTGGGATTCTCAAGGCAAGAACACTGGAGTGGGTTGCCATTTCCTTCTCCAACGCATGAAAGTGAAAAGTGAAAGTGAAGTCGCTCAGTCGTGTCGGACTCCTAGCGACCCCATGGACTGCAGCCTACAAGTCCTACTACATGTGAAAATTGTCTGGGACAATTGCATTAAAATATAGTGTTAAAGTTAATTAAATCTTTTTTCTTTTTAATTGTAGCCACTTGGGAATTTTAAATGACATCCTGGCTGCATTCCATTTCTGTTGGACCACCCTGGGCAAAGGGGCAGCCTAACCCATCTCCTTTAGGTAGAGAGAGGCCTGGTGGCTGGAGGGACAGCACTCATTGATTCAAAGCACACTGAGGGCTTTTGAATGCCTACTATGTGCCTGGAACAATTCTAAAAGTGAAAAAATGAATGTTAGTCCCTCAGTTGTGTCCGACTCTTTGCAACCCCATGGACTGTACCCCACCAGGCTCCTTTATCCATGGGATTCTCCAGGGAAGAATAATAAGTGGGTTGCCTTGCCCTTCCCCAAAAGATCTTCCCTACTTAGGGATCAAACCTGTGTTTGCCTTCATTGCAGATATGTTCTTTACCTTATGAGCCACAAGGGAAGACCAGCACAATTCTAAGGCCTGTATTAAATATGGGGTAGTGGGGACCTCAGATTAGATCACCTTTGAGCTGAATCACAAAGGAAGCAAGACATGTGGATTGGGGAAGAGCACCCCAGGACTCACAGGAAGGAGCCTCAGCAACCACAGAGCAAAGCTGGAGCAAATGAGATGAGGGAAGTGGCTGGTAAAAGTCCCAGTTCAGAGTTGAAAGTTCACTCTGAATGAAAACTAAACCACAGAGAGTCTCAGGAAGGTGAGGGGACCCACTGTTGAAAGGGTCACTCTGGAGATGATGGGGGCATGGAGGAGGTGACAGTGATGTCCAGACTGGTGAGACAGTGGCATCTGGGATGTGTTTTGAAAATAGAGTAGGCATGATTTTGTGAGCTGTGAGAAAGAGGCAGGTCTGGGATGCAGTCAACGTTGGCTGGAAAGACGGAGGAATAGGTCTGGGTCACAAAACTGGGAATTTAGTTTTATACAGCTAAGTCTGAGATGCTTGGGCCTCCTCATGGAATACTAGGGGGACAGCAGCAGAGAGGTGGTCAGACCCCTGGAGGCCTCCAGGCACAGGGCTGGATCTCAGACTGCAAGTAGCACCTGCAGTGAAGGGCTCAGAAGCAGCAACTGCCAAAACAGTGCGCACTTGACAGGGGGCTAGCAGGAAAGCTGTCGCAGTGGTTCCGGAGAAGAGAGACACAGGAAGAGTGACGGGGACCTAGAGAAGGTGGACAGTGGCAGGGTGGTGGGACAGGGGTCAGGAGCCAACCACCTGCTGGGCTAGGGAGTTGGAAAGGGCCTGCCAGAGCCAGCATTGCCACATCTTCTAGCTTTTTATTGGAAAATAAATTTTTATTGGACGTTTCAAGAAGAGAACATTTCAATAAGAGTTCAAGAATTTGTCAAACATTGTGCAGCCAAGCAAAGCATCAGATCTACAAATCCCTGACCTTGATCCCTAAGGGCAGTTCTCCAGTCCTTGCCTGTAAAGTCTGCTTTCCTTCAGCAGTTACCTGGGCTCACTTCAAGGTTCTGGCCCAGAAGCTCTGGGAGAAGCCCAGAGCATCTCCAAGCCCAGCCAGGAAGGCCTGGCCCCTGTGCTTGGCCATCTCGCATACTGTTGTCTGAGTATATGCACCAGAGCCCATACCTCCCTGTCCACCCGCAACCCAAAGCTCCTAGGTTCACCTTGCAAACACTTATTCAGGCCTATGTTTGCCAGGAACTGACCTGGAAACTGTGTACTGAGCCACGAACAAAACCAGGTTTCTGCCAAAGGCACTCATGTTCCAGCGTGTCTGTCTCTGGAACCTAGTGGAGCTCATAGTTGACAAGACACAAGCCAGTCCATGGCTCCCCTAGTGATGCCAGGTGCCCTCCCAGAGAAGAAATGATGCATCCTACCTGGCTCTTCCCTGAGTGAAGGCACCGATCACCTTTCCACACTCACCAGCCGCCCACACCCCATGCCATGTGTGGCCTGGGAGACTGGCGGGCTGCTGCGCCCAGTGGAACTCCTCCCTCTGTTGCAAAGTGGTCAGAGCAGGCCCACAGCCTGGCACCTCCCTTCTTTTTCCCTGGGGCCCTGTGTTAAGAACTGTCATCTGGGTTTGGGCCCAACTGGCCCAGCCTCAGCCCTGTGCTCAACCCCAGCTTGCTAGCATTCTCAGCATTAGAATCTGGAACCCAGGTTCATTTCACAATAAATTATTACACGTTTCACTTTCCAGTTACCATAGCTCTGTGTTGCTCAGTTGTGTCCAACCATGGGATTTTCCAGGCAAGTGTACTGGAGTGGGTTGCCATTTTGTTCTCCAAGCTTTGTGTTGCATTGTCCCCCAAACCTCAAGAGGAGGAGGAACTGTGGCAGAAAGCAGGATTCAGATATTCCTGTGGCCCCTGAACTTGGGGCCATGAGAACACTCCCCAATTTTTAAAACTCTCCACCCAATACTTTTCTTGTAGTCCTACAAGTTTTGACTTTAACACTCCATGTTGAGTTGAAACATGATGATGTAATTTTTCAAAATCAATTCATCACAAATCCAACTAGAGACTGAGAGTAAAAATAAGTCTTCCTAAGACATTTCCTAATCACACTGTCCTACACTTGCACAATGAATTTCCACCTGCAGAAGGCGAGAGCCTTGTTCTGTTGGGAGACAGATGCATGCTCATTCAGCAAACGATTGGATGCCGGATATGTGTGCTGGACAACATTACAGCCTCAAAAAAAAAAACCACACACACACACACACAAAAATGTGTTGACACTTTCACAGTCAGATAGTCAGGACTTGACATACCATCTTGTGGTAATGTAACTGGAGTAGGATGTGCCAGAAGCTTTCTCAGGCAGCCACATTCAGTCAGTGGCATGATACCCACCTGCAGCCCCCTCCTTGGATTTCTGAGAAAGCCACAGACATCTCTGTGCTCCTCGCCATCATGGAAAGCTGCCCCTGGGGACACAACTGAGTTCTGCTGCTGACAATGGTTGGGACAGCAGTCCCCTGGCTAGTGCCAGTTATTCAACTAACTACAATGCTTTTTTCCCAGGATGGTAAATTCAGACTGTTTTACTAATGCTGAATTCAGTAAAGACTTTATATGAAAAACAAATTCCAGAAATTGTCCCTTTGGTACTTAGCTGGAGAGGGGCCCAAAGGAACAATGGTTTTTAATGGTCTTTTTTTTTTCAGTTGAAATATAATTTATAATGTTTTGTTAGTTTCAAATGTAAGGGCTACCCTGGTGGTGCAGAGGTTAAAGCGTCTGCCTGCAGTGTGGGAGACCTGGGTTCGACCCCTGGATCAGGAAGATCCCCCAGAGAGGGAAATGGCAACCCACTCCAGTATTCTTGCCTGGAGAATCCCATGGACGGAGGAGCTTGGTGGGCTAGAGTTCACGGGTCGCAGAGTTGGACTCGACTGAGCAACTTCACTTTCACTTTTTTTTAATTGAAGTATAATTTATAATGTTTTGTTAGTTTCAAATGTACAGCAAGGTTTTTCAGTTATATATGCATGTTCTTTTTCAGATTCTTTTCCATTATAGGTTATTACAAGGTATTTTATACAGTAGTGTGTATATGTTAATCCCAAACTCCTAATTTATCTCACCCTCCCCCCAAACCCTTTGGTAGCCATAAGTCTGTCTCTCTCTGTCTGTGAGTCTATTTCTGTTTTATCAATAAGCTCATTTGTGTCATATTTTACATTCCACATGTAAGTGGTATCATATATTTTTCTGTCTTTGACTTCACTTCATGAGATAGTCTCTAGGTCCATCCAAAGAATAATCTCGAATCCAGGTTCCCTTCCTAAATTTATGATGATCGTAGATGTCTTTGGTGGAAAATAATTCTAATTACATCAGAATTGCCATGTTTGACTTAGACCACTAGCTTGCAAGGGAGGTTCCAGAGAGTCCTGAGGGAGGTGGACAAGACCCTTTGTGGGTGTTGGCAAAGGTCAGCTCTCTTCCTGATGGTACTAGGTGGTGTCTCTGTTTCCCTCTCCTCCTGAGTCCATGTCCATGATGTGGGACAACCATGTCCCTCTGACACTGAGTAGTGTACTTTCTTGTATTTTAAACATTTCTCAGTTCTGATAAGAATATGGTAAATATCCGTAGACACAACCCACGTAAACAAAAACCCTTCGGATGTCCTTACCCAGTGGTCCAGTGGTTAAGAATCCACCTGCCAATGCCAGGGACGCAGGTTCAATCCCTGGTCTGGGGAAATTTCACATGCCTCACAGCAGCTAAGCCTGTGTGCCACAACTACTGAAGCCCTCTTGCCTAGAGCATGTGCTCTGCAACAAGAGGAGCCACTCAATGAGAAGCCCATGCAATGCAACTAACGTTAGACCCTACTCAACACAACTAGAGAAAGCCCTTGCGCAGCCACGAAGACCCAGCATGGTGGAAAATAAAAATAAAGTACTGGGCTATTCCATAGAATCTACAATGGCTTCCTAGGTGGCTCAGTGTGTAAAGAATCCTCCTGCCAAAGCAGGAGACGTGGGTTTGATCCCTGGGTTGGGAAGACCCCTGGAAAATGAAATGGCAACCCACTCCAGTATTCTTGCCTGGAAAATCCTATGGGCAGAGGAACCTGGCATGCTGCAGTTCAGGGGGTTGCAAAAACAGCAACGTAGACTCTACATATTTAAGGGCTTAGCTGGAGCCAAAAGTGATGCAGCTGTGAGCATACCAGGACTTCACCGACCAAGCACTAATCATGCAAGTCCCAAAGGACACAAAAACATTTTAAAATAGTGCCTATGAAAGTTGCTCAGTCGTGTCCAACTCTGCAACAGTCCATGAAATTCTCTAGGCCAGAATACTGGAGTGGGTAGCCTTTCCCTTCTCCAAGGATCTTGCCAACCCAGGGATCAAACCGGGTGTCTCTTGCATTGCAGGCAGATTCCTTACCAGCTGAGCCATCAGGGAAGCCCCAAAGTAGTGCATGATGTCCATATAACACGTAAACAGTAAGATTGTGACTGCGGACTGTGGGGTGGGCTTGTGCTCAGTGTTTTTCAGACCAGTCTCCACACATCCTCTCAGGAAGGGCACGGGCTCTAGGACCAGTCTGTGTGGGTTCAGACCCCAAAACTGCCCCTACTAACTGTGATCCAGAGCAGCAGATTCACTCAGGGTCTTGGTTTCCCATCTACGGCGGGGGGTGGGGGGGGGTGTGAGCACCCACCCAGTGTACCCAGCACAGCAGAAACCTGTTGACTGCGACTGCAAACTAAGGGAGTGCCCACATTAGACCTGTGGGTGTCCTTCCGTATCTGATTTCCGGAGGTCCCCTGCCATCTTGCTCCAGTTCTGAATGCCCATGGGAGCAAGCCCAGGGCACGTACAGGCCTCTGTGACAACAGATGTTCCGTAGCCTGGGGACTGAGGCTGGGCTCCAGGGGTGGGTGTTCTGGAAGAAGGAGCTGAGAGGTCACAGCGAGGAAGGAGGAGAGCCAGCCCGGAGATTGTGGAAGATGGTGGGGGCAGTGTATACAGGTGGGGCTGGGCTGGTCCTCAGCATCTCCTGAGCTTGCACATGGCTCTGGTGCTGCCCCTTGTCACTTACACACCTGCCGACAGGTTTGTTGTGGGAGATGTGCCCTGACCAGGCCAGCTCTTGCCGAGTTGCTGCTGAGAACTGGCCCTGCGCCTGCTTCCACGAAGTCCTGGGTGGGGCTCCAAGCCTGCACCTACTCCCATGACACAGCCATCTGATGCCAGCAACAGTGTGGGCGCTCAGTGTTGTAGGGATTAATAGTTTGTCATTGCAACACAGCTTTACTGTACAACTTTCAAAGGTATTCGGAAACTAAAAGTACCGGCGTCACAGGAGTTAATGTAGAAACGCTCTGGCTGGCCTGCACTCCCGTGTCCAGAGCTGAGATCCGTTTTGTGCCCTCAGGGTCCAGCCAGGCCAGGTGCTCCCCATCCACCCTCACAAAAGCTTCAGTTTTTCCCTCTGCCACAGACAGATTGTAAACACAGTCTATGGGATTTGCTTTATTTTGTTTATTATGTTTACAAAGCTGTAATCTCATATAGGATCACCTTAAGACCCAAGTTCCAAATAAACTGTCAAAGGAAATAAAACATAAAGCAGCAGGGATGACGATGGCAAAGCCCAAACTGCATACTGCGATCTGAGAGTCTATGAAACCCAAGCACCCTCTTGTCTCCAAGTAATCTCCAAATTAACCTGATCAACTTTCCACCACCCCCAACGAGGGCTGGCTGTGAATTCCAAAGACACAGGACCCTGTGGCAGAAGCTGCTGGGAGATGCTGGCACCCACTGCCTGTGCCTTGTGTTTTATTTCCAACAATCCGGGGCGGGGGGGTACTTAAGTGAGCATGGGTCAAATTCTCTGAGGAAGCAGCCACCTCTTCCTCTGTCAAACCAATGACAGAGAAAAGGAGACAGTGTCCTGTTCCCCTTAGACCTGGGCCTCTGCCCCCGCAGCCTGTCCTAGAGGAGGCCTGCCTGGGACTTCCTGAGACTTCCTTGGGGCTGCGGGGCAAGCCCAGTGGCCCACCACTGGGGTAAACTGGAAGTTCCCCAGGTTTCCACTGCCTCCAGGAGACCAGCCCCTGTCCCCCGACCTCCCCTTCCCCCATACACGGTCTTCCTGTCCTCCCTTTCCCCACAGCATTCTCTCTAGAGTCTGTTCTCCAGGAAGCAGTCCAAGTCATGCTTCTAAAACACACCAACTGGTCCTAGGCTCAGAATCCTTCAGTCTCTCCAACATAGAAGCAGGGTCCTCAGTAAGGCATATTCTACCACAATTTTTAAAATGTCCCCTTCTATGTGCCCTTCTCTGGGCTTTGTCCGTCTCCATGGGAAAGCACTTTCCAGGCGCTTTGTGGGCTCGGTTCACTGTTGTTTCTCCCTGGTCAGAAGAGTGAGAGCCACAGAGGGCAGCCATCACTTTACTCATGGCTGTGTCCTCCACAACCCGGAACACAGCCATGCAGCGGACATCTGTCAAAGGCAATTCCAGTCTGTCCCACAAAAATCTCCTTTGCCCCTCAGTTCCTTCCTTCTCTGTTTCAAGGGCCTCTCACCAATTCTCCCAAAACTCATCACAGAAGCTCCAGCCTCCTTCCCCATCTCCCCATCAGCTATGCTCTGGGTGCCTTCTCCATGCCCTGCCTTGTTTGTCCCTTCTCCTTCTATTCTGCATTACAGCACATTGAGAATGGGCCAGCCATCTCTGAGTTTGAGGGAATAGGGCAGGAGGTTGGAGGAAGGCAGGTTGTCCTTAGTGGACTGGAGGTGAGCACTTGCCTGTCACTGTCCTTCCCCATTACGACTGGGGCTGTCTGCCTTGGGTTGTCTCAAAAATGACAGAATGAGCTCTGTTCGTTTCCATGGCAAGCCATTCAATATCACAGTAACCCAAGTCTATGCCCCAAGTACTAATGCCAAAGAAGCTGAAGTTGAATGGTTCTATGAAGACCTAAAAGACCTTCTAGAACTAACACCCAAAAAAGATGTCCTTTTCATCACAGGGGACTGGAATGCAAAAGTAGGAAGTCAAGAGATACCTGGAGTAGCAGGAAAGTTTGGCCTTGCAGTACAAAATCAACTAGGGGAAAGGCTAACACAGTTTGCCAAGATAATGCACTGGGTGCATAGCAAACACCCTCTTCCAACAACACAAAAGAAGACTCTACACATGGACATCACCAGATTGTCAATACTGAAATCAGATGGATTATATTCTTTGCAGCCAAAGGTGGAGAAGCTCTATACAGTCAAAAAAAAAAAAAAAAAAAAAAAGACTGGGAGCTGACTGTGGCTCAGATCATGAACTCCTTATTGCCAAATTCAGACTTAAATTGAAGTACGTAGGGAAATCCACTAGACCATTCAAGTATCACCTAAATCAAATCCCTTATGATTATATAGTGGAAGCAACGAATAGATCCAAGGGATTAGATCTGATAGATAAGAGTGCCGGAAGAACTGTGGACAGAGGTTTGTAACATTGTATAGGAGGCGGTAATCAAAACCATTCTCAAGAAGAAATGTAAAAAGGCAAAACGGTTGTCTGAGGAGGCTTTACAAATAGCTGAAAAAAGAAGAGAAGTGAAAGGCAAAGGAGAAGAGGAAATATATATCCATGTGAATGCAGAGTTCCAAAGAATAGTAAGGAGAGATAAGAAAGCCTTCCTCAGTGCATTTCTCAAGAAATAGAGAAAAACAATAGAATGGGAAAGACTAGAGATCCCTTCAAGAAAATTAGAGATACCAAGGGAACATTTCATGCAAAGATGGGCTCAATAAAGGACAGAAATGGTATGGACCTAACAGAAGTATAAAATATTAAGAAGAAGTGGCAAGAATACACAGAAGAACTATATAAAAAAGACCTCAATGACCCAGATAACCATGATGCTGTGATTACTTACATAGAGCCAGATATCCTGGAGTGCAAAGTCAAGTGGGCTTTAGGAGGCATCACTGCAAACAAAGCTAATGGAGGTAATGGAATTCCAGTTGAGCTATTTCAAATCCTAAAAGATGATTCTGTGAAAGTACTGCATTCAATATACCAGCAAATTTGGAAAACTCAGCAATGGCCACAGGACTGGAAAAGGTCAGTTTTCATTTCAATCCCAAAGAAAGGCAATGCCAAATAACGTTAAACTACCACACAATTGCACTCATCTCAAACACTAGCAAAGTAATGCTCAAAAGTCTCCAAGCTAGGCTTCAACAGTATGTGAACCAAGAACTCTCAGATGTTCAAGCTGGATTTAGAAAAGGCAGAGGAACCAGAGATCAAATTGCCAACATCCACTGGATCATAGAAAAAGCAAGAGAATTTCAGAAAAACGTCTGCTTCATTGATTACATTAAAGCCTTTGACTGTGTGGATCACAACAAACTGGAAAATTCTTCAAGAGATGGGAATACCAGACCTCCATACCTTTCTCCTGAGAAATCCATATGCAAGTCAAGAAGCAACAGTTAGAACTGGACATGGAAAAATGAACTAGTTCCAAGTTGGGAAAGGAGTATGTCAAGGCTGTATATTGTCACGCTGCTTATTTAACTTACATTCAGAGTACGTCATGTGAAATGCTGGGCTGGATGAAGCACAAGTTGGAATCCAGATTGCCAGGAGAAATATCAATAACCTCAGATACACAGACGACACCACCCTTATGTGAAGAAGAACTAAAGAGCCTCTTGATGAAAGTGAAAGAGGAAAGCGAAAAAGTTGGCTTAAGACTCAACATTCAAAAAACCAAGATCATGGAATCCGGTCCCATCACTTCATGGCAAAGAGATGGGAAAACAATGGAAACAGTGACAGACTTTATTTTCTTGGGCTCCAAAATCACTGCAGATGGTGACTGCAGCCATGAAATTAAAAGACACTTGCTTCTTGGAAGAAAAGCTATGATCAAACTAGACAGCATTTTAAAAAGCAAAGCCAACAAAGGTCCGTTGAGTCAAAGCTATGGTTTTTCCAGTAGTCATGTATGGATGTGAGAGTTGGACTATAAAGAAAGTTAAGTGCTGAAGAACTGATGCTTTTGAATTGTGGTGTTGGAGAAGATTCTTGAGAGTCCCTTGGACTGCAAGGAGATCCAACCAGTCCACCCTAAAGGAAATCAGTCCGGAATATTCACTGGAAGGACTGAAGCTGAAGCTCCAATACTTGGGCCACCTAATGCAAAGAACTGACTCATTGGAAAAGACCCTGATGCTGGGCAAGACTGAAGGCAAGAGGAGACGGGGACGACAGAGGATGAGATGGTTGGATGGCATCACTGACTCAATGGATATGAGTTTGAGCAAGTTCTGGGAGCTGATGGACAGGGAAGCCTTATGTGCTGAAGTCCATGGTGTGGCAAAGAGTTGGATACAGCTCAGTGACTGAACTGACTGTCCACCTTCAGTGTGGTTTGTGGAACACCTACAGAGGCAAGCCCACCACTGATGTGTTGAAAAGTCATAATGGCCACAGACCTCTGGGATCCAGAACCAGCCAAGGAACACTCTGTCTTAGTACAGAAGGGTATAGAGGCCTAGGACCATTCTCCTTCAGGGAGATGGTGTGCTCTGTGCAGTGGATGGAATGGAAAGGTGAAAGGGAACTGCTAGCTGGGTGTTATGAGCACACAATCTGACCAGTGGCTGCAGGATCCTAGAGCAATCTGTTGGCTGCAGGGCATGTCCAACAGGAGCTCCTGGGAGACCAAACCCAGAGCAGCGAAGCCTTCTGTCTTCCCTTGTTTTATCATCTCTGTAACAAGTAACCCACAGGATCAGAGGGATATCAAGCCAATGACTTTCAGATACAGGCTATAAACTGCACATCTAAACAACGTCCCTCTCTCCTGGTAACTAGACACAGTGCTTTTCAATGGCGCCGGGCCACAGAGGTGAACCTCACTTGTCTAGCTGTGCATCCCCAGTGGCTAAGGGACTAGACAGACAAACCCCAACTTGGACAGATGGAAAATCCACTGCAAACTCACACTGTAGGATAAGGGTTGGCTCATAACAAGGGAATGCCCACTCCAACCACAGCCGGGAGAGTGCTGGCAGCCTGTCAACACACACGTCTCCTCCATAACCCAAAGGCGGGCTGCTCCTCATCTTTACATACAAGTCCTGGGACTTGCCAGTGGTTAGAACTCAGCACTTTCACTGCTAGGACATCAGTTCAGTCCCTGATCAGGGAACTAAGATCCTACAAGCCATGTATCTCAGCCAGAAAAAAAAAGGTTACAAGTCCTAGGAAGGACTTGGGGAATGTCTATGAACTACCAGTGTGGTGACTAGTGTGACAAAGGGCTAGGGCCACCAATGGGGCAGTGAGGAACCCAGCGGTCAGGCTTTGCAAGCAGGTATGAACAGCAGGCATCTCCAGTTATTACTGTGGGCAGCAGCCTCCAAGCTGGCCCTTGGTGACCCTTGACCCCCGGACTTTACACCCTTGGGCTGACCGGGCCACATGGCACCACGTCACCTGAGAAGCCCATGGAGAGTCACATGGTGAGCATCTGCCACCGGCTGGCCAGGAGCCAGGCAAGGGCATCCCCTTGGCAGCTTGGCAAGTTTCAAATGACTGCTTCCCTGGATGTGATGTGCACTGCATCTTGGTGAGATGCCCTGAGCCAGAGCCAGCCAAACACACAGGAGTGGTGAGGCCTTGAATACTGGTTGCACTAACTTGCTGAGTTTAGGTTAATCTGTTACATAGCAATAGGTGGCTAATACAATCAACAGAGCAAGTGGTTACTTTAATGAATTTGGCATGTGCTGTTGATCTGAGAGGTGATGCAGACCTGCCCTTTCCAGGCCCTCCTACATACACATACTGAGAACCACTGGGGGACACGTAGCTACCTAGTCATGTGCAAACTCCTGGACAGGTTTTCTGCTGGTAATAATGGAGTATTCCCCTTTCTTTCAATAAATATTTATTTGGCTGCTCCAGGTCTTACTTGCAGTGGCACGCAGGTTGTTTGATCTTTGTTGTGACATGTGGAATCCTTTTTTTTTTTTTTTTTTGGTAGTTGCATCATGCAGAATCTTTAGTTGCAGATGCCAACTTTTAGTTTCATCAGGATCTAGGATCTTGGATCAAACCCAGGCCCCCTGTATGGGAAGAACGGAGTTTTAGCCACTGGACCACCAGGGAAGTCCCAAGGACTTTTCCCCTTTCAAGAGCAAATCGAACATTACAAAATCTTGTTGCACATGTGATATACAAAACACAATAAGAGCCATACGAGAAAGAACTGTTTCCTAAGAATTAAGTTAAGATGTTAAGTTTGGAACCAAAATTTACCAAAGTTCAGAGAGATGACGATTTTATTCAATCATTCCACAGGGGAGTCTATTTTGTAAATGACATCCTAACATTAGCCAAAAACTCAAGTGTAGGCCAGGTCATTCAAAGCAGCAAGACAGCCTCAGCCAGAAGCTTGCCACTGTGGGCACAAGTACAGCCATGACCTTGTGTGACAGCCTACGGGCTCCAAGGTCAGGCCAAGTGTGGAGTCACTAGGCCTTTTTCTAAAAACTTTGATTGAAATGTAGTTAATTTATAATGTATTAGTTGTAAGTGTAGAGCAAACTGATTCAGCCATACATACATATATATATGCATTTTTTCAGATTCTTTTCGATTATAAGTTATTATACTGAGCAGAGTTCCCTGTGCTATACAGTAGATCCCTGTCAGACTTGTGATTTTCTTTAAGTTTGGCACTTTGCTTCAATTGCTGCCAAGCTGCCTAAATTGGGAAGAAGCAAATTATTATTTGCTCTGATATTAATAACAAAGTTAGATATTAATGCCAAAAATGGCCCCAAAGACCAACTTCTGTCCCCAGACTGCAAAACTATTATCTCTCTTTTACAGACAAGGCAATGGAGTGACATCCCCTGAGAGTTTGCCTGAAGCCCCCAGGAATCCAGCAAGCACAGGGAAGTGGAGTGCCCTGCCTGCTCCCTTGCCCTTCCTGCCACCCCTACTCCCCAGCCCCCCACCTCCCACCCCCTGCCAGGCCCTGCTTTGTGTGAGGTGTCTGGGAGGTGATATAGCAACCTCAACATGCCCTGGTCAGAGCCAGCTCACCATGAGATCATTTCTCACACAATTAAAGGGAGCTGAGCCCAAAGGTCCTGATGTGCACAGGGTTCAGAGGGCTGAGGAAGTCGAAATGAGTAAACAGAAGTCACAAGGTACAGAAAGAACAGAGAGAGCAGGTGAAGAACAGGAAGGGCTCAGGAAAATGAAGCCTCAGGAGTGGGGCCTGGGAGGAGCCAGATCAGCTGAAGCCACCCCCACTCCTACCCCCTTCTCTTCCGGAGTCCAGGCCACAGGGCATCTGAGTCCTCTAACGAAACACCCGTCCCCAAGGCCACTGCAGAGGTGGGACTGAGCAGGACAGGGTTCAGAGTCAAGGTCCACCTCCTACCTGAGGCTGCGTCACAGCCAGCTCTCAAAGCACAGTTGTTCAGTAAATGTGTTTAGACCAGTGAATTAATATTTCCCAGCAACTCATTTCCCGTGACATCCTGGATGCTTTCACTTCAGTTGCATTTTATCTTTACAACAAACTTGAGGGACACCCAGTATCAGCCTGGTTCTGCAGATAATTTTATCTCCATTTTACTGATGAGAATATTGAGGCTCAGAAGGGCAAAAGCCAGCACGCTTTCTCCAGAGCTCAACTCCTGCCATCACCCTGCACTGCTTTTAGATGAATCTCCTGAAAAGAGCTTAGATTCCAATAACGCTTTTTATTTCAAGCAATGTTAATGAGACTGCATCTTACACTATCCCCAAACGTGTTCAAATTTGTTAGAGGCTCTGAGTCACACATTCTCTGGTCTGGGTGAGGAGGGAACCCGGGTAGGGTGGGGCTGGGTCACTTCCTGTCAGGGCTGGCATTGCATAAGCTTCAACAGGGTGCAAGGGTACAAGAAACCACTCTCGGAAGCCTGGTCATGATCATGGTCACGGGACTGGTCTAGGGGGAGTGGACGGCAGAATGTGGGCGGGACAATTTAACCAGAGAAAGAAAGACAGTGAAGGAGGAAACCAGGGAGGATGGAAGGACTGTGAAAAGAGAAAGTAAGAAAGGGAAGCAGTCCAGATGTTCAGGTCAGGGTCAGCCCCTCTCCACAAACAAGAACCTGGCTGCTGGAGCCGAGGACCAATAATCAAGACTCTGCATTTAAAACAATGTCCCTAAACCTTCTGAGCGTCAGGACTTTTACATCATACATGTTAGTGCTGTAACACACAAAGCCATAGGCGGAGAGCACAGGCCCTGAAACCAGTCAGACCAGCTCAGAAACTCTGTGCATCAGTTCTTAGCTGTGAGCTCGGAGAAGTTAAAGTGCCGAGTCTGTTTCCTTATCTATAAAACAGATGTAAAAGTATCTACTTCTCACATCTGTGAGGATTAAAGAATGTCTGCCACAGAGCCAAGCCCCAGCTAGCACTCAGTAACAACGGTTATTGCCTAACGACCTTAGGAATTTGGGGAATACAGAAAAACACAGAAACAAACTTAAGTCACGATACAGTCAGCAGGGCTAAACACTCCAGCACCAGACTCAGGGAGCCTGGGGTCCGCAATCCCAGGGTAAAACCACAGACTCCTCCCCTTCTCCCAGGGATGGAGTGAGTGGACTACAGTCTCCTAGGCCACGATCCTGGTCTCCAGAGCTAGGCATGACTTCTAGAGGAAGTCGGCCTGTCTTCAGGAGAAAAGACTAGTGGAGGTGACGGTTACCTCTTCAAAATTAAGCATCTGTAGGACAAGACTGCCGGCCGCTCGCGCCCGGGAGCTGGCTCAGCTACCCTTAAGTCCTTGCTCTTACCCTAAGCCCTTTCCTTTTCCTCTCGGTACACAGGGCCCTTGGGGCACCAGCGGGGCAGGCTCTGCAGCTAGAGCCCGGGAGAGCGAAACTCTCCCCTCCGCAGCATCCTCCTCGCTCCAGGAGTGCGGCGGGGTAGGGGTCAGGGGCCCGGGTCTAGGTGGGAGTCGGACTCAGAGTCTGGATCCGAGGCGGGAGTCAGGGGTCAGCGTTTGGGCCGGAAGTAGGCCCCACCACCTACGCACGTCTGCTCCCTTCCGGCTCCCTGGCTCCCTCCGCAGCCCCTGGACCCGCTGGGCCAAGTCCTCCCTGGAGCCGCGACCTGAGGAGCGGCGTCTGATGCCCCAACTCGGGGCCCGCCAGGCTGCAGTTCTACTCGCAGCGCTTGTACTCGCAGTACAAAGTGGCAGTTCAAACCCGCTAAAGAATCCCAGTCGGATTAGAGTTGCAGCGGATCGCTCGGTCACGGAACCCGATCGCGGAGTACCAAGGCTGGACAAACAGGCCTGACTTGAAGAGGCCCGACCGCGCAGGCGGTCTGCGGAGACACCCGGCCCCACCCCCTCCTCCCCCCTAGCGCAGGCGCGGCTTCCGGGTCAACATGGCGGCCGCGTGGGTGCTGCTGCGCGCTCTCCGCCCGGGGCCGGGACCGGGCCCGGGGAGGCTGCGGTGCCCCTACTCGGGCTGGAGCCCAGGCTGCTCCTCCGGGGCCAAGTGGAGGTGCCCCTATGTCGTCCACAGGCCTCCGATGGGCTTCGTCGGGCCTGGTGGCCGAGCCCTGCAGGTAATGTACGGGCCTCCGGCAGCGGCGTTTGGGCTGTTAATGTGGAAGATGCTCTCCGCCGCTTCGGCTTCGTCTTCCGAGAGGCAGCTCCTACCTGCAACCCGGAGGAGAGGCGGGCGGCGAGGCTGGCGGGCAGCCCGAGGGAGAAACCGGGAGCGAAGCCGCACAGTTGGACTTTACTAGCACTTGTTTCTGGAGAAGGAAATGGCAACCCACTCCAGTGTTCTTGCCTGGAGAATCCCAGGGACAGAGCAGCCTAGTGGGCTGCAGTCTATGGAGTCTCACAGAGTCGGACACGACTGAAGCGACTTAGCAGCAGCAGCAGCACTTGTTTCGGGCTTCCCTGGCGGCTCAGTGGTAAAGAACCAGCTTGCCAATGCAGTATGGTACCCTGGGTGGGTAAGCTCTCTGGAGAAGAAACTGGCAACGCACTGTAGTATTCTTGCCTGGGAAATCCCATGAACAGAAGAGCCTGACAGGGTCGCATGGGGTCGCAAGAGTCACAAGGATTTAGCGACTAAACAACAGCACTTGTTTCGTATATTGATATTTTTTGCGCGTCTTCTTGGTGTTTTGAAATTGAATCGACTTAAGAGTTTCACTGATATCTAGCAGAGGATTATTTGCAGTCATATAGATCAGATCACTCCAGGATGAATTCTAGCGCCTTCCAGTTGCTCTGAGCGGTTTTTCTTGTGAGCATTGTAACTGTATTTTACTCTTATTGTGTAGCTTAACATGTTATGGACACAAATTCATTGACCCTCTGTGTGAAGGCTGTGTTCCAGGCCCTGTTAATGTTAACATTTCACTCTGGAAACAGACCCTAAGTGCTTTTTTCACTGATTTTTTTTAGCTCTCTCTTAGGACCCCAACCCTCACATTTTAGGTTGTAATGTATTATTCTATTTTACCATAAGTTGAGGACAATTTCATACCCTATTCTACACCGTTTCTGAGTCTGAGGACAACTATAGATCATGGCATCCGGTCCCATCAGTTCGTGGCAATAGATGGGGAAACTGGCAGACTTTATTTTTGGGGGGCTCCAAAATCACTGCAGATGATGACTGCAGCCATGAAATTAAAAGACGCTTACTCCTTGGAAGAAAAGTTATGACCAATCTAGACAGCATTTTAAAAAGCAGAGACATTACTTTGCCAATGAAGGTCCGTCTAATCAAGGGTATGGTTTTTCCAATAGTGATGTTTGGATGTGAGAGTTGGACTATAAAGAAAGCTGAGTGTGGAAGAATTGATACTTTTGAACTGTGGTGTTGGAGAAAACTCTTGAGAGTCCCTTGGACTGCAAGGAGATCCAACCAGTCCATCCTAAAAGAAATCAGTCCTGAGTATTCATTGGAAGGAATGATGCTGAAGCTGAAACTCTAATATTCTGGCCACCTGATACAAAGAACTGACTCATTGAAAAAGACTCTGATGCTGGGCAAGACTGAAGGCAGGAGGAGAAGGGAACGACAGAGGATAAAATGGTTGGATGGCATCACTGACTCAGTGGACATGAGTTTGAGTAAACTTTGGGAGTTGGTGATGGACAGGGAGGCTTGGCGTGCTGCAGTCCATGGTGTGGCAAAGAGTCAGACATGACTGAGTGACTGAACTGAACTGAAAGGATAGATTACACTTGTTTTTGTTTTTAGTTCTATCGAGAAGGAAAATCATAATTCATTAATTTTAGTCAGACTTGATTATTCCGTGAAAATAAATAGGAACTGAAGTAGGCAATTCACACATACTTGGTGGATACTTAACAGATTACCTCAGTAACAACTAGAACAGTAATAACATAATCTGGTTTAAACAAACAGCATTTAGGGTTGACTTTGAAGAATGACTTTTGTGTGTGCTGTGCCTGACACACTGTTCCTTGTTTATGGTGCCCAGTCTACCTCTCTGTGGTTCTCCCTTATATGCCTCCTGGCCATCACTGAACCAAGTATAGTAGTATTGACTAAACTGGATAATAATTGTATGTGCTAGGAATTTTTAACCTGTTGCTAAAAGGAAATTATATGTAGCATACTCCTTTGGTAAGGAGTTACTTTTCTTCATAATAGCAGCCAACCAGGGATGAACTAAGGGAAAGAATTTAAAATAAATGTATGTATGTTAAGTGTGTTAGTCACTCAGTCATGTCCCAGTCTTTGGGACCTCATGGACAATGGTCCGCTAGATTCCTCTGCCCCTGGAGTCCTCTAGGCAAGAATACTGGAATGGGTAGCCATTCCCTTCTCCTGGAAATCTTCCTGAGCCAGCAATTGAACCCTGGTCTCCTGAATTGCGGCCAGACTCTTTGCCATCTGAGCCACCAGGGAAGCCCTTAAAATAAATAAGTCAATAAAAATGGAAGAAATTGCTACCACTGAGACAGAAAAAAGTAGGTTGGACCATTGACCATAACATAAAATACGTTCAGTGGGAAACTGGACTTCATGGGAATGCTCCACAAGGAATGGTTGTCTGGAGATGTTGGGAGCAAAAGGTCTGGACCGCCAGTGAAGCCTTTGCTGCTTGTGTCCTGCAGGAGTCCTGGGGCACAGATTAGCAGCCAGGGTTCCGCACCTCCATTTCAGCGCTTCTTTGACTTGCTTGCTTGCTGTTGACATTTGGAACTTTTTTTTTTTCTTTTGATGTTATGGTAAAACTTTGAAATAATGCTCAGATTGTTGGTTCATATTTCAGGGCAGTGTAAATATTACATAAATGGATCTTGGCGCTTTTAGGAAAAATTTTGTATCGGGGGTGAGTTTGCACTGCCAGCTGTGCTGTGGCATCCGTGTGATTAAGGCTCTGTGACCTTCTTTTCTCTTCAGAGTTTCCAGTTGCAACTGCTAACCCCTACCTTTGAAGGAATCAGCAGATTGTTGGTGAAACAGCACATTGTACAGAATCCAGTCGGACTCTGGAAACTTCTAGGTTTGTATCTTTGAAAAGACAGAAGTGACAGGCAGAACGTGTGGCATTTGTGAATAAATTCAGAGGACTGCTTGTTTGACATTGTCAGAAAAAACGAAATCACTAAGAGGCCCTTTAGCTGCTCCCCAATGTGAGCCTTCAGATACTCTGAAGTGAAGTTTTTGAGAAAGAAATTTGTCTAAGGTCAGAACAGGCCATTTTTGCTTATTTTGAGTTGTCTCTCCTTTTTAAAAAAATTCTGGCCATGATTGGGCTGCTTGTCAAAGGTTTCTCATGTTCTGTAGCCAGCTCCAGTAATGCTTAAAAGGAGCTACTACTACTACTACTAAGTCGCTTCAGTCGTGTCCGACTCTGCGTGACCCCATAGACAGCAGCCCGCCAGGCCCCTCCATCCATGGGATTTTCCAGGCAAGAGTACTGGAGTGGGTGGCCATTGCCTTCTCCATACTAAGGAGCTACAAGCTTAGTAAGGGCTGCTTTACAGAGGGTTTCCATGTTCCCTGGTGGCTCAGATAGTAAAGAATCTGCCTGCAATGCAGGAGAATATGGGTTTGATCCCTAGGTTGGGAAGATCCCTGAAGAAGGGAATGGCTACCCACTCCAGCATTCTTGCCTGGAAATTCCATCGGCAGAGGAGCCTGGCGGGCTCCAGTCATGGGATCACAAAGAGTCGGATGTGACTGAGCAGCTAACATTTCCGTGTTCTGTAGTGAGCTCCAGCAATGGTAAGAAGTTACAAACTGTGTATGGTTTATGTGCAGAAATTAAGTAAACGTAACTTGATTTTACACTAGAGTCGCACCACCGTTTCATGACATCTTGTGTATCCTGCTGTCTCTCTCGCTCTCTTTCTAAAAACTTTTGGCACTACCCTGTAGCCTGTGGGAGCTTAGTTCCCAGACCAGGGATGAAGCCTGCGCCCTTGCACTGAAAGGGGGAATCTTAACCACTGGACCACAGAAGTCCCCTGCTGTCTCCTTTATCGTAGGTCAAAGGCCCGTAAGGGCTGACATCTATGCTTTTACTCCCCGCTTTATTCATTTGGAACAGGAAAACAGTAGAATCTTCCACTGCTGCAGACAAGCAGCCTTGTGCTTACCCAGTCCCAGCAACCCACATGTGCCCCCAGCGGCACAGCCCTCACCCTCCAACAGCCCTGTGTCTGGTAGACACAGAGGCAGTTTTATTTGTGATTTTGTCAGTATATGTGGAGGAGGGTGCAGCCCAGTGACTTTCTGAGGCGCTCTCGCCCGTTTTAAGCGCTGATGTGGACGGGCGAGAGCCTCAGTGTGTGGAGTGGGCGCTGCTGTGCCACAGGCGCTCGTGCTGCTCATTTGTTTAATTCACTGAAGGCGACTGTGCATGTGGGAAGGGTGGTTCTCCTCCAGAACCATGGCACTTTCTCAAGTTCATGCTCATAACTTTTACTCCATCACGTTGGCTATTTTAAATTATAAAAACACTTACCTTCAGTTGAAGTGGTTTATCATTTACAGTGAGTAAAGATTGTACCAAGAACGATCATCCAAATTTCTAAATCCTGTGCAGGTAGGTTCTCGATAGTTTATGTTCTGTTGGTTGTCTGGAATTGCTGTCTTCTCCTGAGTGTGTGTGTTAGTGCTTAGTCGTGTCCAACTCTTTGCAACCCCATGGACTGTAGCTCGCCAGGCTCCTGTGTTCTTGGAATTGCCCAGTCCAGAATACTGCAGTGGGTTCCCATTCCTTTCTGGTCTTCATTGTGGCTCACATGGTAAAGAGTTCTGCCTGCAGTGCAGGAGGCCCAGGTATGATCCCTGGGTCGGGAAGATCCCCTGGAGAAGGGAATGACAACCCACTCCAGTATTCTTGCCTGGAAATCCCATGGACAGAAGAGCCTGACAGGCTCCATGTGGGAAAGTTAAGTCCATGGGGTCAAAAAGAGTTGGACATGACTGAGTGGCTAAACACTTTCGCTTTCATTCCCTTCTCCAGAGGATCTTTCTAACCCAGGGATTGAACCCAGGTCTCCTGCATTGCAAGCAGATTATTTACCGTCTGAGCCACCAGAGAAGCCCTTTGTCCTGAATGTCTCCCTGTAATTGCAGGTCTGGTTGCTGTTAAGCACTTTCCCCATTTCTTGCAGGAGGCACTTACTATTTTAACACTTCGAGGAGGAAGCAGAAGACCAAGGACAATGATAAAGTCAAGGGGAGGAGCCCTGAGGATGACGAAGGTATGTCAGTCTAATTTTGGGGGCGGAGGGGGGCTTCCGCGAGGGACCTGTGGGATGGAACCTGCACCCCCTGCATTGGGAGGGCAGTCTTAGCCACAGGACTGCCAGGGAAGTACCCTGAGGAGGTTTTTTACTTCATGTTGGTTGCATGTTATCTAAGCAGATGGGACCTCAGTGAACAGGAATGTTAGTGACCTTGAACAGCTTGTAATTAGTCACTTTGTTGTAATATTGGCCAAGTGTAGACTGAGCTGCTAAGTGCAGCGGGATGACCGAGAGGTTGCAGAGCCCTCCTGCGAGTGTAGGGTGGGGGTGGGG